>SZWC01010169.1:23119-56269 GCA_023375785.1 Penium margaritaceum
TCTTTTTCGCCACCGGAAGTAACCGACTCAGCTGGGGGAGGGGGGTAGGGGGGAAGGAAGGGGGGCTGCCTCGCCTCCGAGACAACCTCAAGGGATAAACCTGGAACACAAGACATTAACTGTTGGAGGAAGTTACAGGTTTGTATTTTACATCTGAATTCTGAATATTTCCTGTATATATATTCCTTTCTTATCATTATGGTGTAAACTTGGTGAAGCTTATGTAGAAATATCCGGGAAGGAAATGATAGGTTTGTGCAATAGACAATACAAGGGATAAGAATATGTCATTATTTGATTATTTCCTGTCAAAAAGAAACATAATTTTATAACCATAAGTAAAATGGACGTAGTTATTATATGTCCATCGTTTCGGTCGATAGATTCGCAGTGCCCATAGTTGAAAGCGAACCGACGGCGGTGTCCAAAGTCGAGACCGACACGCATGCGGTGTCCGTAGTCGGAATCGAAATGGCAGCGGTGCCCATACTTGAAAACGATATGACATCTGTGCCCCAGGTTAGTGTCAGTCAGGGGCACGCTTGACATGTTTCATGGTTTGACATTTCAGCAACCACCGGGAAGCGACTGTCGTCGGCGGTCGTACGCATGATATGGAAACAATTTCACGTGGTTCGTTAGGTCTCTGACGCCTTCATCACGAGGGTCTTGCGTACGCGTAGCACATCATAAAGCCAATTGCGTCATCTCAGTCCGTTGATCGAAGTATCCTCAAAGTTTAATAAAATGCACATTGGTTCCCCTAAAACGAGTCCCATTGTTTCAGCGCATTCGTACCTGGCTTTGACAGTCTGTCAGGTTTCACATTCTGCCGGTTTCCCGAGTTGATATGTACCTCCCATCATGCACGGCTACCACGTGCTTCCCACGGATGCAGTCATACATAAGGACGGATTAGTAATGTACCCATCGTTTTGCCAGATAAAGTTGCGGTGTCCATAGTCAAAAACAAACTGACGGCGGTGTCCAAAGTCGAAAACCGAAAGACAGCGCTGTCCATAGTCGAAAACGATATGACAGCGGTGCCCATGTTTCTCGTCGTGCGAGCGAAAACGGGCACGGTTGTCATACATTTCATGTATACATCACATTCGACATGTGTTTTTACTTCAAGCTTCGCCGGTCATCGCGAGCTCGCAGGAGGAGTTTCGCGGCGAATCCTCCCTGCGAGCTCGCGATGACCCTGCCCAATGTTGGTTATTGTCAGGAACACACGCAAGTGCCCTCTTGTCTCCATTCACACAGACATCTCACCACTGCAGGTGATTAATCTGGATTAAGGCTACATGGTGCAAGACTGTGGTGCAGCATGAAGAACACAGAGGATGTGCCTCCCTCAAGCTGCCAAGTTGTGGCTTCAGCACCAGTCTTGTCGCATGCCTTAGTAATGCACTCATACTAAAAGGGGATACAACTTGTGGGAATGCATGCCTGTTAGTTGATTGCATGCTTGCATGTTCCTAGAGTGGTGAACCGGGTTGCTGATCCCTTGGGACCACACGTCCGGCTTGTGCCGAAGTGTGAGAAACCGCCTGGAGCTCGTTCGCTCCATGGTCGGGTTCGATCCCTGGGTGGCGTCCGGGCCCCACGACGATAGCCTCGCGTGGGTGGCCCGGTCAACTGGCTCTCACCACCTCGCTCACACTCACTCTCGCTAATCTAGCTGTGACTCTATTCTTCTAAGTCGTGAGCGTTCCCCGATCCATGGCGTATTCTGTTGCTTGTCATCTACTTCCTTGCTAGCACAGAAACTGCGCCTACCTACAAGTATCAGAGCAGGAGGGTTGTCCCTCCCGCCACGACGTCCTGGGACCTCCTGAACCTCATGCGCTAAGCGCCTGGTGATTCCCCATAAGCCACAGTGCGAGACAGCGGCGGCCTAAGCAGCAGCAGCAGCAGCGGCCGTCATTCTGCACAGCCGCTTGCATAACACTCGTGCATCTCAGCACGAGGTCTGGGCAGCTTAGGCAGCAGCAACAGCTGCCACTCTGAGCAGCTTCTCATATCGAGCGACGGGCAACCCCGCTCAAGCCACGGCATAGGGCCGTGGCGGACCAAGCAACAGCAGCAGCAGCGTAAGTGACGGTCTAACGTCACACTCGCAGATCTGAGAGCGAGATCGCAGCAGCTTGGACGTCAGCAGTGGCCGCCACTCTGGGCAGCCGCTGTCATAAACCGACTGGTGATTCCGAGGCTTGGGCCATGGCGAACCAAGCAACAGCAGTAGTAGCGTAGGTGACAATCTAATGTCACACTCACAGATCTGAGTGCGAGACCGCAACAGCTTGGACATTAGCAGCGGCCGCCACTCTGGGCAGCCGCTGTCATCAACCGACTAGTGATTCCGAGGCTTGGGCCATGGCGGACCAAGCAACAACAGCAGCAGCGTAGGTGTTGGTCTAGACCGCCGCAGCTTGGACAGCAGCAGCAGCCGCTACTCTGGGGAGCTGCTGGCGTCGACGGACGGGGAACCCTAACCCGCCACAACATAAGGCCGTAGCGACCCAAGCAACAGCAGCAGCGGTCATGCCTTGCAGTCGCTTGGGCTCAGCCGCTTAGCAGCTTGGCACGAGAAGCAACTTAAGTAGCAGCCTGGGCAGTCGCAGCAGCCGCCACTCTATGCAACTGCTGCTCTCACAGCCGTGATCTTAGCCCCAACCCTGCAGCCAGACTTGAACCCAGCGTGCTCTCAACCACCGCGGGCTGCCCCGAGGCAGCCCATCAATCTGTACACTGGCGTCTCCACCTGAGATCGAGCCAGCACCTCCGTCGTCAACAGTGGCTCAGGACGGTGCAAACACTGACGAGGAGCTTGCATACTACGAGGAGAGAGGGGAGAGAGAGGTGTGGTCGAGGGTGCGTCGCAGCAGTCCGGGGTATCATCCCGGTGACGACTACGATCCCGCTGATCACTACGCGTGGGCGGACGCGAGGGACTACGCAACGCGCTGTCAATGAGCCGACGACGACACGCCAACGTCGCTGAACCATTCGGCAACAGCACCACAAAATAGCCACCGACCTCTTCACTCTCTGGTAAGACCACCCATTTCCCATAGGACGCGACCGCAACACCGCCGTTCTGTTCCTCGTGGTGCAACTCCACCTGCTGCAGCGGCAGCATCTGAGGCCTCCGCTCCGCGTCGTGCTGCATCCCCAACCACATCTGCTGCAGAGCCCATTCCTTCCCTTGACATGCTCTTAGCATTGCTGGCTATCCTTTTGTCTAGCGCTGCCATTGCCACTACCCTTGTAGCCACAGCACGTGCCTCACGTGCACCAGCCAGCACTGCTACAGGTCGAGCCGTTGACGCATACACTGCAGCGGTTAACCAGGGACCCTTGGCGGCCTCTACGGTCAACATAGCCACTCAGGTTGCTACAGCAGCAGACGCAGTTGCATCCGCCGCAGCCTCAACAGCCAGAGCACTCTCCAATGCAGTTGGCTCTGTTGACATCTCCACAACACAGGCAATCTCTCTGTCATCCACATCATCATCAGTCACTCGGCATCTACAACTGTTGATTTTGATCGCTGTTGTCGTCGTCGCTCTGTCAGGTGCAGCTCTGACAGGTGTAGCCTGCTTCGTCGTCACCACATCGTCCTTTGTCGCAGCCGTCTCCTCCTCAGCTGCTGCAGCACTACCACCACTGTTCTCTCTGCACCGTAGTGCGTGGTGAGCCTGCCTTTCTTGTACCTTCGAACTCTTTGCCTTCCCTATCTTGGCGTGTTCGTGCGTTCAGGTTGTTGCCTTGCACCGCACTTTCAACACCGATCTTTTACTTCCCACGCCCACTCGGGCAAGGGAAACTTTGCCGAATTTTTTTCGGCAGCGTCACGTCGCTGGCACAATGCCAGTTGACGATGACCAATACACAACGCTGCAGGCTGAGCTTCAGCGTGAGCGCACTGCATTACAGGCAGCTCTCAGTGCTCAGCGGGCTACTGAGGAAAAACATAAGGCTGAGCAGGCTGATCAAGAGACATTCGCCGACCACATTGCTGACTTGGTTCTGAATCGCCTGCAGCCAACACTGCGCAACACTCAGTCCGCTAGCATTGCTGCCGCTTCTTCCACTTCTCTCGCTTCTGCTTCCACTGCCGCTGGCACATCTACCTCTGATCCACTTGCAGTCGCCGTAGCTGCTGGCGCTGCTGCAGCCAAAGCGCTTGCCTCAACAGTTCAACGCAAGCTTGACTTTGATTCCACTCCACCTCACTTCACACCCAGTCTCACCTTTCACTCTTGGGAGGTTTGTTTTAGTGCCTGGGCGCAAGGAGAACAACTCTGGGAATACTACCATGCACCAAATCCCTCTGCTGTCCCACCTTTTGTGCCTGTCGATTCTGAGTCAGCGCGAGCAGTCTGAGCCCTCATTCGCGCTAGACCAGACGATCTCACTGATGAGATTGGATCATACAATGCTGACACTGCACGCCGCACTCCCGCTGACCCAGTCGGGGCTTATGCCCTGATCAAGCGGCGCACGACAGTCACTGGTCACGCGGCACAGAGCGTCCTCACCGTCCAGTTCAACACGCTCTCCATGCGTGCTGACGAGACTACTGACGCCTACTGGGCTCGCAGTCTGCGCCTGCTGCGTGACCTTGGCAAAGCCGCCCCAGGCCAACTCCCCACTGTCCTCTCCATCGTCAATGGTCTCATCCCTGAACTCAGTGACATCTTTCGCGAAGTGAAGGCCACAGAGTTGGAGCGTCTCGCGGCAATGCCTGTTCCCGCTGACGCACCCACTGGGATTGGGGCTTTGTGGGAGTTCACCTCCCAGCGCCTCACTGACTGGTGGAGCTCCTTGTAGAACAAACGCATCCACCGTGCAGCTGTTGCAACAGCGACCACCGCACTTCCCTCCTCTACCTCATCAGCCTCCAGCTTATCCTCCGTCTCCACCTTTACTACCACCGCCACTTCCCTTGCTTCCCAAGGAAGTGGGCGTGGTGGAGGCGGCAACAAAGGTAAAGGCAGAGGAGGTGGCTCTGGAGGTGGAGGACAGGGGAAAGGGGGAAAAGGCCGCGGTTCTGATAGCACAGCATCTCACTCCTCCTCCTCCAGCACTGTCACTTGCTGGAACTGTGGCGCCGCTGGTCATGCAGCGCCCAAGTGCCCTGAACCACCAGATGATGCACGCCTGGCCTCAGCCATGCGTGCTCACTGGGCACGCTCTTCAGGGTCAGGTGGAGGCTCTGCCCGCTCCTCCACCTCCGGGGGGTCCAGTCGTAGCTCCACGCACACGTCTTCACCATGCCCTACAATAGCTGCCCACAGCACTGTCCTCTCTGCACCTTCTCCACCTACACCCTGGGGTTGGTCCCCGGGATTTGGAGGTCCTGTCTACTTCGGGCCTCCTTCCGGCTTCTACTCACCTCCACCATGGGCGTCCCGCACTCCTGGTCCCCAGCCACACACCTCCACCGCACTCATCACCGGACCCTCTGACGACGAGCGCCAGTTGGACTCTACGCTCTCTCACGCCATCCACCAGCGTCACCTCCGTGATGAGGGAGGTGAGAGTGTACGTTCAGTCGAGGAGGGCCTTGCGTGTGCCGTTGACTTGTCTCTTCGTGGACCCCCCTCCGGTCATGTTTAGGGGTGTCCCCCAGATGATGTCCCATGGATTGAGGATTGGCAGTCGTACAGTCTCTCTCGTTGCCTTGCTGCTTGTGGCCAGCGTCTCTTTCCATGTTCTGCCATCGCTGCTGTGAGTTGTGACCCTGCGTCTGTCCGTATGACGGGTGGCTTCTGGATCCTTGATTCAGGAGCCACCCACCATATGACTTCCTCTCGTTCAACGTTTGTGTCGTTGGGTCCTGTTGGTTCTGTTCGCTTTGTGCGCACTGGCTCTGGCCACCTTCTCCCGGTACAGGGGGTCGGTGTCGTCCGCTTCGTTGGCCCTGGGGGGGAGCTCTTCCTCCCTGACGTTCTCTATGTGCCTGCTCTTGAGCTCAGTCTGCTGTCTGTTACGACTCTCGACGACCAGGGCATGGACTTCTCATCCAGCCGTGGTGTTGCCTCTGTCATGCATCGCAGCACTGGTCGTGTCTTACTGCGAGGCACTCGCTGTGACCGTCTGTTCCGCGTACCCTCGTTTGCACCTCATCCCTCCACGACTGCTCTTGTTCATGTGGCCCGTTCCCTCACTCCTGCACATGCACAGTTGCTCCATCGTCGTCTCTGTCACATTCACACTGCTGCCATTGACAGTCTGCTGCGGGACATGCCTGCAAATGGCCTTGATGCCGACACGTTCCCTACACCCTGCCCCACTGATTGTCTCGACTGTGCTCAAGGCAAAATGCATCGCTCCCCATTCTCCACTTCTGAGTCTCGCACGTCTCACCCACTTGATCTCCTACATGCTGATGTCATGGGACCCCTTGCCCATGACGCCCTTGGGGGTGTCGGACGTTATGTCCTCTGTCTCACGGACGATTTCTCTCGAATGCGCTGGGTTTTTGCACTTCGGCAAAAGAGTGACGTCTGCTCCACCCTTGAGTCCTGGCTACCACAGGCCGAACTGGCCTGTGGCCGCCGGCTCAAAGTCTTTCGCTGTGACCGCGGGGGCGAGTTCATGGATCCCAGCGCTCGCTTCCTCACCTCTCGTGGGGTGTGTATGGAGCCCTCGGTACCTTACACACCCCAGCAGAACGGTGTCTCGGAACGCTGGAATCGCACCCTCGCTGATGGAGTTTGTACTGTCCTCAGCGAGTCCTCACTCTCGTCCGTCTTTTCATTCGAGGCCATGTGCTACAGGACCTGGGTATGGAACCGTGTTCCCCACGGTCCCCTTCCCCGCCACATCACTCCCTTTGAGGGCTGGTATGGCCGCCGTGCTGACCTTTGCTTGGCTCGTGTCTGGGACTGTGTGGCTGTTGTCTGGTTGCCGGAGGACTCTCGTGATGGCAAGCTGAGTCCTCGTGCGCGCCTCTGCACGTTTCTTGGCGTCTCTGACGCCATGTCTAAGGCGTGGCGTTTCTGGGACCCCGATCGTTCCCGTGTCATCGAGTCGCGTGACGCTCTCTTCTTTGAGGATGTCTTTCCCCGTGACCTGTCCCATGTCCCACCTCCGTCGTCTCTCTCCTCGCTTCGTCGGCTTGGGGGGAGTGGGTCTCTTCCAGCCTCCGATCTCCGTGCGTTCACGTCTTCTCCTCAGACAGCGTCCCCTGTTGTCACTCCTCCGGACAGTGACGAGGACTCAGTCTCCTCCGGGTCACAGGCCTCAGCCCCCTCCCCGGAGTCCGAGTCACCCCGGTCCTCAGCCGGCAATCCTGTGCCCTTGTCGTCTACCGCCATCCCCGAGTCCTCACACTCGGTACCCACTCCCGCACAGTCCACTGCTCGCTCCACTTCCACCTCACCCCCGGGCCCTGCAGTTTCTCCGGTGCTTGACACCACTACAGGCGGTGAGCCTCAGGCTCGGCCCCCTTGCCCAGAGCCTTATACTCGTGGGGGGAGACTTCGTGCTCTTCCCTCCTCTCAGCCCTCTCCTCTAGGATGCCTATTGAGGCTCTCCCGGCAGGCTCATCCACTGCCTCTCAGCGAGTCACTCGCTCTAGAGCCACACCCTCCACAGCTGGTCCGTCAGCGCGCCCCACCGGCCTTGACGCACTGGGCCTATCTGTGAGTATCGTGCACCCAAACTCTGCAGTTGGCTATGCTCTTGTAGCCCACGAGTTTCACAGTGCTCTTGAGTCTTCCGTCGCTGGTTATGTTGCTGCATGCTTTGCGGCCGCTGGCCTCCCTGCTCTCCCTCCTGAGCCCACCACTGTCCGGCAGGCTCGTGAGGCAGCAGACGCTGACCTCTGGGAGAAGGCCATGCAGGAGGAGCTGACAGCCCTCCAAGATCATGGAGTCTTTGAACTGGTGGATCTGCCTGCAGGTCGTAAGGCAGTCTCCGCCCGATGGGTCCTTCGGCGCAAGCTGAAGCCCGATGGAATTGTCGACCGGTACAAGGCACGTCTCACAGCAAAGGGATTCTCCCAGATCCCCGGCGTTGACTTTGATGAGACCTTTGCTCCGGTCGGGAGATACACCACGGCTCGAGCACTCTTAAGTCTCGTCGCCCAGCACGACTGGGAACTGGAGCAGATGGATGTCAACAACGCCTTCCTGCACTGGAAGCTCGATGAGGAGATCTACATGATCCAGCCCCCTGGCTTCACTGATGGCACAAGCAAGGTCTGGAGACTGCGCAAGGCCTTCTACGGGCTCAAGCAGTCTCCGCGATGCTGGAACATGGAGATCTCCTCGACCCTCGAGCGGGGAGGCTACCGTCGCAGCACGGTCAATCCAGCGCTCTTCTTGAGCGATCCCTCAGAGCCGTTCGTTGCAGTGTTGGTCTATGTTGATGACCTGCTCATTGCCTCGCCCAGCCCGGCAGCTGTCCAGTCAGTGAAGGGTCTGCTGTAGTCTCTGTACAAGATGAAGGACCTAGGTCCTGCACGCGTGTTTTTGGGGATGGAGCTTGAGCGTGATCATCAGCGTCACACACTGCACGTGTACCAGGCCGCGTATATCCGCACGCTGGGGGAGCGGTTCGCTCCCCTGCTCACAGACGTTCCCACCGCGTCCACACCAATAACTCCAGCAGGTCAGCGTCTGCTGAAGTCGTTGGACACAGCACAGCTGGGCGAGCCAGTCGATGTCACCGACTACCTTAGTGTTGTCGGCTCCCTCATGTATCTCACCACCACCACTAGGGCAGATTTGGCCTTTGCGGTCAACTTCCTTGCCCAGTTCTCGCAGCAGCCTCGGCAGAAGCATCTCAACGCCGCACTGCGCGTCGTCCGCTACGCGTTGTCCACTGCACGCGTAGGACTCTGCTACCGTGCTCAGCCCTCTGTAGTCGTTGACGGCTACACAGACAGCGACTGGGCACATGACACAGATGCTCGCAGCCGCACTGGTTACATCTTTCTCGTCGGGGGGACTGCAGTCTCCTGGAAGAGTGGAAAACTGGGTTGTGTTGCGAGGAGCTCAAGTGAGGCAGAGTATGTGGCACTGGGTGCAGGTACGTGTGAGAGTGTGTGGTTGTCCCGCTTGTTGCAGCAGTTGCGTGTTCCCATTCATTGCATCACCCTGCGTTGTGACAACCAGAGTGCGAAGGCAATCGCTGAGCACGATGGCCTGCATCACTCTCGCATTAAGCACATCAACATTGAGCATCACTTTGTACGCGAGTGCATTGCTGCTGGTGAAGTTCAGGTCGTCTGGGTCGACACTCGTCAACAGCGTGCAGACTTTTTCACCAAAGCGCTCAGCAGTGGAATGTTCAAAGCGGCCGTGCATGCTGTTGGCTTGCTGCGCTCTCGTGATGCCGTTAGTTGATGTGATCCCTGTGATGTCTACCTCGTTCCATGTTTTGTGTGTTTGAGGCATGTTCGCCTGTGGGTCATGGGGGAGTGTTGGTTATTGTCACGAACACACGCAAGTGCCCTCTTGTCTCCATTCACACACACATCTCACCACTGCAGGTGATTAATCTGGATTAAGGCTACATGGTGCAAGACTGTGGTGCAGCATGAAGAACACAGAGGATGTGCCTCCCTCAAGCTGCCAAGTTGTGGCTTCAGCACCAGTCTTGTCGCATACCTTAGTTTAGTAATGCACTCATACTAAAAGGGGATACAACTTGTGGGAATGCATGCCTGTTAGTTGATTGCATGCTTGCATGTTCCTAGAGTGGTGAACCGGGTTGTTGATCCCCTAGGACCACACGTCCGACTTGTGCCGAAGTGTGAGAAACCGCCTGGAGCTCGTTCGCTCCAGGGTCGGGTTCGATCCCTGGGTGGCGTCCGGGCCCCAGGACGATAGCCTCGCGTGGGTAGCCCGGTCAACTGGCTCTCACCACCTCGCTCACACTCACTCTCGCTAATCTAGCTGTGACTCTATTTTTCTAAGTCGTGAGCGTTCCCCGATCCATGGCGTATTCTATAGCTTGTCATCTACTTCCTTGCTAGCACAGAAACTGCGCCTACCTACACCCAACCCCCCAAACCTACCACAAACAAGGGGGGTTGTCATAGGTTTGGGGGGGGTTGTAAGATGCAGCGCACGATGGGCATCTGTCGGGCCCCGCTAGCGCAGGCCCCGGCAGATGCCCATCGTGCGCGAAGAAAAACAATATCCAAACCTTCGAGTGTAACATGGGGATTTGTCCGTTTTGAGGGGGGGGGTGCGATATGCGGCGCACGTGTGATAACAAAAAGGGAATCTGCGGGGCCCCGCTACCGCGGGGCCCGGTAGATGCCCGGGCAAGTAAAAAAAGAAAACCCTAACCCCCTAGTTTTACTAGGAGGTTTGTATGTTACTGGGGGGGGTTGCGAGATGCAGCGCAAGTGTGATAAACGAAAGGGAATCTGCCGGGCCCCGCTACCGCGGGGCCCGGCAGATGCCCGGGTTAGTAAACAATAAAACCCTAACCCCCCAGTGTAACTAGGGGGTTTGTTGATTATTCGTGTGGGTTTGCGAGATGTGGCACACCCTGTCACGAGTTTTGGAGTTTGCACTTGCGATTTCCAAAACTCGTGGCAGGATGACGTCTGACATCGGCGATGCCTGTGTCAGCATCGCTCACTTTGCCCTCGAAGTCGGCGAAGTTCGACTTCGAGGGCGTGGGTACAGTTGTCATTTTTTTCCTTTTTCGC
The DNA here is from genome assembly GCA_023375785.1 of Penium margaritaceum. Lineage (NCBI taxonomy): Eukaryota > Viridiplantae > Streptophyta > Zygnematophyceae > Desmidiales > Peniaceae > Penium > Penium margaritaceum. The sequence goes on from SZWC01010169.1 coordinate 33,804, forward strand.
TCGTACGACGTAATACATGGGCACCGCTGTCATGTCGTTTTCGACTATGGACAGTGGTGTCTTTTCGTTTTCGACCTTGGACACCGCCGTCAGTTCGTTTTCGACTATGGACACCGATGCTTTATCTGTTGAAACGATGGGCACCAGAGCATTTGTGCCCCATACATAATGCTAGAAACATATTTTCTAGTCCACGTCGGGAGTTGCGGATCGTGGGGGGTTCTCGCCTTGCACTGTATTGTGGTGCATCGAAACGTCGATTATGTTCCTCATGCCCATGGCGGCCTCGTTGACGGAGCGTGCGAGACAACCGTGGGTATCCCGGTTATATAGAGCCAATTTTTATGAACAAGGTACCCATGATGTCTTCCGATGGCAGGGACCACGCACGAGAGAGGTGGCGGAGCTCTCACGTCATCCTGCTTCCCACTGGACGATTGCGACGACGACTTGATAGATGATCCGTGCGTGACGCGCCAGACACCCACCGCCGAGATCGACGATGCACCGCCCCCTGTAGTCCACGGGGCCCCACGTCCTGAAGCTGAGGGTCCCCCAGGATGTCCCGTGTAGGCGGGCATGTGCACTCGACCAAGGGCCTTCCCGTCGGGTCTGACGATGAGGCAAAGGCAGTCGATGCCATGGCGAAGGCTACCTCCGCCTGCATCACGGACCCCACCCCACGTACTACCCCGAAGAAGCGGAAGGCTGCGGTGGACTTCCCCGGTAGCTCGACATACGAGAACATGGCAGCTTGCAAAGCTGCCGTGGACGAGTATGCGGTTCACAACCGCATGGCGCTCGGGTGGTTGAAAAGCGACCGCACTCGCTTTGTGGCGCGGTGCAAGCAGTATGCGATGAAGAAGTGCCCGTGGATAGTACGTGATACATACAACAAGAAGTCCGGAGCAGTGAACATCACGTCGTTCGTGGATGGCCACCTTTGTGACCCCAGACTCGGCCGGAGTAACCCCGTGCACTCCATGAGGTGGGTTGCACGGCAGATTGAGAGCACCATCGCGAAGGACCCCTATGTGAAGCCCAGGGCGCTATAAGCGGTCGTAACATAAGTGGCCAACATGAAGGTCCCTTAGACCACCCTGTACCGTGCAAAGAAAGCATGCTTGGAGAAGATTTACGGCAAGAAGTCGGACTAGTGGAGCATGTACCCGGGTTACGTGGAGGAGGTACATTTTCCCGCTTTGGTTTTGTCTACTCCTTTTGTAACGCTTCAGCCATGTCATAGTTTAGGGACTAAACATGTTGAATATGTTATTTCATGCAGGTGCTCAAGGTCGGCCCGCTGGCCATTGCAAAAGCCGAGAAAGAATGTGTCACGAGCGCTTTCGACCGAGCTTTCGTCGCTCCCGGTGCCTGCATGAAATGTTTTGAGTATACGAGGCGGGTCCTCGTCATGGATGGTACACACCTGAAAAACGGCCACAAGCAGGTACTCCTCATCATGCAATTCTTTGACGCAAAGGACAGCGCCATGCCCAATGCGCATGCCTTTGTGTCTCGGGAAGATGAGCACAACTGGAGCTAGTTTTGTGAGTTGGTGGCAGTAGCGTACCCCGCCGCCGCACAAGAGGGAACAACGTTCATCTCAGACTGCGAGAGGGGATTGGCCATCGCCGTCGAGGCCATGCTACCCGAGGCGACACACATGTACTGCACGTGGCACCTTATGCGCAACGTGCAGTCTCGGTGCCAGGGAGGTCGGGCGCTCTCTTCTGGAAGCTGGCGCACGTAACGACGTAGGCAGGTTGGGATACCTACCTGTCCGAGATGCGCCGCACAGTGCCAAGGGTAGAGGATTACCTGCTGGGCGGGAATGGAAAGCCCGGGATCCCAAAGGAGCGCTCGAGCAGGCTGTTATGCCCTGTTCCTCACGATGGGCACACAACCAGCAACGCCATGGACATGCTCAATGGCAAGCTGGTGGAGCTCCGAAAGAGTTATCCGTTTTTTTTGTCAATCTGCATGTGTTTCTGAAGAGAATGTCGCACATTTGGCGGAAGATGGGACACGACGCCCAGGGTAGCGTCACGCCGGCGCTCTACCTCAAGGTGAAGAACGATTATGACCTCAGGAGGGAGTATTCACTTGACCTGGTTGGGGACGGGACCAGACCATGGAAAAGCAACACAGTAGTGCGTCGTAACGGCATTCCACGTGGCATCAATCTCACCACGAAAGATTGCTCGTGCGGGCGCTGGCGGGAGTATGGGGTCCTGTACCCACATGCGTGCAGCCTCTTGCCGGAGAGCGCGCTGAACCCCGTGGCGTACGTCGACTTTGGCTACATGAACCTGAGCTACAAGGGGACCTACGACTCCCCGTTCCCATTGCCAAAGGTACGGCAGGTGAAGCCGACAGAGCCAGAGTGGAAGCAGCCAGGCTCAAGTCCGGGGCGCGGGCGTCCAGCCACCGTGCGCTTTAACAGGTACACCAAGATCAAAAGACAACGCATCTGTGCCCGCCGTGGCAAGCAAGGCCATGTCCGGCGGGGATGCCCTAACATGGAGGCCCCAACCCCCGAGCAGATGGCGGCCGCAGGCATTGCCGAGCTAGATGCAGAAAGTCGCAAGAGGGCCTCCTGTCGGACAAACGTGGACGCCATGGGGTACTCAGGGGATGAGGCGGATGATGCACCCCCTTTCAAAGAGGAGGCGGAGGAGGAGGAGGAGGAGGAGGAGGAGGAGGCGGAGGGGGAGGAGGAGGAGGATGGGGACGAGAAGGAGGAAGAGGACGAGGAGGGGGTTGAAGGGGGGCAGCAAGGGGCAGAGGAGGAGGAGGAGGAGGGGGGAGGGGGGGCAGGAGGTCGTCGACCCCGTCTCAGTGTCCACTGATGAGGAAGGGGTTGATCACCATGATGCCGATGATCGTGAGGAGACATGGATGGCCTTCCATGCCGAGGTGAACAGCATCAGCTGGTCCTTAGGCTTTTGGTGAGTCTGGGTCAAGCACTTTTCATTGCCATCACATTACCGCAACTGTGCTTTGAAGTTCATACATGTTTTCTAATGTTGTTTTTCTTTCAATGCGTGTGCTATGCAGCCATGACCAAAGTGAAGTTCGTCAAGAGGAGGTGCATGCTAGATTACCAGTGGCCCGACATTGCATTCCTGTGTCAGGTTAGGTTTCAGTTGTGGTGTCATTGGGTTTTGTTCCAACTCTTAGTGACATACAACTGTAATGTCCACTGCCTGAGCTTGTGGACTCCTCCCTCCCCATAAAAATGAAGTCTACATTCTTTTTTTGTGAATAAAAAGTCACTACCAGAAAGCACAAATAGAATGGTAGCTTTGTTGCACTGTGGATGTGTTGTAGTACACAATGGCAGAAAGAATGAAACTGTACTTGACAATGGTGTCCACGTATTTTATTCCAAAGTATGTACCTAAATCACCTACCAAGTGTACATACACACTCTACACACGTTCATTTCATTCTCTCTCAATCAGTTGTCACAAGGAATCAGAAACATGAGTACACTAGACCAAGCATACTTGACCGTCATCTTCCTCATGGGAGTTGGTGCGACATTGGTGTGTCAGACATTGTATTCCTACTTGTGGCAACCAACAAGCACAAGATATGTAGGCATGCGCCATTGTACAGCGACACACAAAGTCGCATCTCCAATGGATGCCTACACGAGTAAAGTAGAAGCAAAAGAAAGGCATGGGGAAGATGTATTATACGAGGGAGGAGACGAAGAAGACACAGAGGTCGACTCTCTTGATGCCGATGAAGACATATTCTTTGATGCAATGGGATGTCAAGGTCGGCAGGGATGTGGATGCGAAGTGTTCCACTGGCTCTTGTTGTGCAGTGTCCTAGATCCAAAGTGCTAAGATCCAGAGTGGATTGGGTAGTAGTTCCTCAAATCATTCAACAATGCCCATACTTGGGTCATGAACATTACTCCTATGCCCAGACTAGTCACATGAATAACACTGTAGTGCCCATGGTTGTCAATGAAATCATAATTAACTGCCCATAGTTATCAATTACATATTACTTTTGTACCCATGAATGTGAAGAAAATACGCAAAATATATCCATATTTGTCATTGAAATCATAGTTATATGGCCATCGTTTGATTCCCTGTCGTGTCAATCCAATAAAACTCGGATGCCCATACATATCACTCAAATGATACTCACATAACCGTAAATGTCAATGCAATGAACCTGGGAAGCCCACAGTTGTCACTGAGATGATACTCGCATACCGATAATTGTCAATGAAATCAACCTCGGAAGCCCATACTTGTCAGTGACATAATACTCGCATACCCTAAACTGTCAACACAATAAACCTCGGAAGCCCATACTTGTCACTGCGATAACACTTGCATACCCAGCAATGTCAGTGCAATAGAACTAAGATGCCCATACTTGTTACCGAAACAATAATTGCATACCCTGGATTGTTAATGCAATAAAACTCTGATGCTTGTACTTTCATCATCGAATGCCCACTACGGACTCGGTGGCTCGGTCCATGTCCACGGCTCCCATGGCTCGGGATAGTTGGACGGCCTGCTACTGGGCATGGGCACTCCCAAGTTTCAAGCCATGTGATCTGGAGTACTAGGAGCTCGGGCCCATGATGGTTCTTCATGTCCCAACTCTCGGTTGCGTGCTAAATTGCGGTCCCACCGCTCCTTCAATTCGACCCATGCCTGATGTGCCGCCCGGGGGTCCGCTACAGGAGTACCACATCCATGATGTGCCGGGCCATTTGGATGGACATCGTTGTCCATGTCCATCCAGCTTGTGAGTCATAGTTTGACAGTTGGAGCAAGCTTGTCGCATCGTACTGATGGAGAAGCACCTAAAATACACACGTTAGTACCCGTTCATAGTGCGAACCGGTACAAAAGCTAGGTTCACTAGTTGAAGCGTGTTCGCGTGACCCTGAGTGGATGTTAGCACATGCCGCCAATATCCGTTGATGGTGCGCACGGCGTCGGCAAATTCCAGCGTGGACAATGTGTGATTGGCGATGTTCGCGTCCATTCAGTGTGCATTCATTGGCAACGACAGGTGTAGCCTCTTCCGTGCAACGCGCAAGCGTCGGCTATAGCGCAACGATATCGGTCCACATGCATGGCAAGGACAAAATAAAGCAGAGGCTGCGAAGCCAGGCTGGCAACATGCGAGGTTTGTTTATGGCATGCAAGACCATGAAGACCGAATACTTCGAGCGAATAGTGGATACAATAGACATGATTTTTATTTTTGTCTCACATAACAAAAACCATGGGCACCGCTGTCATGTCCTTTCTCACAATGGACACCGCATGCAAGTCGGTTTCGACTTTGGACACCGCTGTCAGTTTGCTTTCGAGTATGGACACGGCGGATCTATTGACCGTAACCATAGACCCCGGAGTGTTTATGCCCAAGTAAAATTTGGTGTATGTTTTTCCCCATACGATGTGTGTAGCGCGCGGTCGGTACCACGTGGATCGAGCGGGGGTCCCTAACCCGTGGGGAATTGGACGAAATGGCTTGAGGGTCAGGATCCCTCAAACACGACGGTATTGGCCTAGTCGTCCAAGGTTTCCGTCCAATCCACAGCATTGGTATTACAGCACCTAGGTTTGAGTCCAACGTGCAGATGTCAAGGGCGGCTCGCTCCTACCGGTAGGGGGAGTGTAGCGCACGGCTGGTGCCATGTGGATGGAGCGGGCGACCCAGGCCTGTTGGCATGTTGACGGGATGGCTTGAGGGTTGGAGACCCTCAAGCACCGTGGTTTTGGCGTAGTCGACCAATTATTCCGTCCAATCCATGCCATCCATTTTTAAGTGAAGTGTATGAGGGAAGTGTAATGATGAGCTTCGATATCATAGTACCGGCTAAAATCGGATAAACACACAGTATCCTCGGCCTCAATCGTGTTGCATACTTAGATTCTGCCCTTGTAGTCAACGTATAGAGATTCCTTAAATGAGTTGCAAGAATAGGAGGGCTTGGTCCATGCTTTCACGAAGCTCGCAAAGAGCAAGATACCAACGCGACGTCCCCTGATTGTTGTGGTTAGGGCGTTTCAACTGGTGCGGAGGGTGTGAGCATACATGCTTGACCCAACCTGCTAAACATTGACAAGTATTACAGACCCAAAATATTGTGAGGCCTTTAGGTAGTGTGTGGAAATCAGATCCTAGTTTCTTGAATAAAAAAGAGTTCTTTCGTAAACGACTACCCAAAGATAGGTGACAATTGTCAAGATTTTGCGGGAGGTGGCTGGTTGAATCAGGACTCAAATATGGAAGGACAAGGCGTGGACGGTGGAATCAGAATGTATGTAGGGGTACGATGAACACATGGAAAATCACATGAAGAGCTCCCTGAACCAGCTACAGGGATGTAGCTACAAGTGTATACCTATATACCCAGAAGGCGCCTGCCCCTGATGTCTTGAGATTAAGTCTAGGAACCAAGCCTAGAGAAGGGTGCTTGTAGAGCCACTTGCTTACACTGGAGAAAGCACTGGATTTTATAACAAGTGTGTCCTAAGGCCCTGCCTTGTAGTGTCAGAGGCCACGGCTTGTAGAGGTAGACTCTTGAGGCATGAGAAGGAATCTGGTGATGATTGAAGAAATGTCAAGGCGTAAGGTGGTGGCTGAAGCCAAGTCAAGGCATAAGCTGAAATCTGAAGGCAAGTCAAGGCATGTTAAACTGAGTGATTTGAGCCCCTTGAAGTAACCCAAGGAGGCCCTCCTTAAAGGTTGCATGACCACCTACTTGGTTACATAACCACTCATGCTAGCAAAAACGTCACGTGGAAGATCAAGGGTCACAAGGAAGTTGAAGGATCACGAGGAGGTGGTAGGAGGGTGTGGTAGTAAGCTGGCCAAGCACCCTTCAACTATAAGTTTAAGGGTCACACCTGCAAAGGGCCTCCAAGGGGACCTTCAAATCTCGAGGAGGCAAGGATTTGAACATCGCCTCCCTCCGTCATAAGGGGATTGAATTTTGTCCCTTTTAATATAGATAAAATCACCAAAAAAAGGTAGTTAAGCCAAACCCGGCCATTCAAACTTGATAGGTTACATCAATAGTATGATAATAGAATTTACAAGAAATATACTTGTGTACTTATCACTAGTTACTTCTCTATTCATCTATGGTTTTGAATAGACGATGTTCGACAATGAAACAACAATTTATTCTGGTACGCATTGTTCTCAACGTCAAGGTTGCATCGTGTCCGTAGCATGAAGGTAACCGATCCCCCCCCTCCCAAAAGAATCCAGGGTATCGGGAGATTGTAGTAGGGTGTTGCGGATAGACGAAATCTCTGGCCGAAAAGGCCAAAACCACGGTGCTTGAGGGTCTCTGACCCTCAAGCCATCTCGTCCAACTGCCCACAGTCCCATGTGATTGCGTTGGAGCCAAGTGGCTCCTTCAACCGGTCGGCGTGGCAATCCCATGCTACAACCCCCCTACTTGGAGTGAGAGCCACCTCGGCGTCTTCGGTAGTCCCAACGTGGGATTCGAGCCTTGGAGCTCTGATACCAATGTAGCAGATTCGACGGAATCCCTGGCCGACTAGGACAAAACCACAGTGCTTGAGGGTCTCCAACCATCAAGCCATCCTGTCCAACCGCCCACAGTCCGTGGTGGCCCCACTCAAGCCACGTGGCTCCTTTGACTGGTCGGCATGGCATTGCCACACTACATAGGGAGGGTATCGCGCAAGCAACCAAACTGGTCAATAGTAGGTTCTCTATACTATTGTAATTCTCGATACACTAGTATGTTTTTTTTACCCCTCTCAAACTGTACCTCTCCATGCATCACCACATAATGATATTCAAGTGGAAAGGGGACTCAACATACCCCCTTTCTTCAACTGTGAATGTAGTGTACAAGTGTATTAGCTTGTACAGTTAATAGACAATGAAACAATGTCATATGTGTTTTTACCACCGGTTAAATTCTATAATGATTTGTAGACATTGATCCATAAATTTTGGTAATTCAATTAAATGACATGTCCGCACATCTTGTGTTCAACCTTGATGCTACAAAGTGTCATTAGGATTGAGGTTGTAGGGCACCCATATTCGACTGTGCTGTCCCGCCCCCAACACGTGAAGAGTGATTGAGGAGTGTATTGTACGGATAACAAAAATAGAACACTACTATGTTCCCGTTGTTTTACGATGAAAATGATATTTACCCCTTGCTATGTTACCTGTGGCCTTCATGTATCCCGACCTCGGAACAAGAAGCCCCATCCGCCCCTACCACGGGACAATAAGCCCTATTTGCTCGTGTCCCCAAAGAATAACCTCCATTGGACTATGTGGCAACATTAACTCCCATTCATCCTCCTGTTTTCACCATGCTCAAATAGCGACACATGTCTTCGCTTAAGCATGGAAAAATAGATCATGCGCTGTTGGGTTGCAACCAAACACGACATCGCGACCATCGCGATGGAGGGCTGGGATATCATTGATGGGTGGGTGGATTTGTAGAACGAATTTCTCGGCCAACGTCCGTTGGTTGGCACTTTTTCAACTGCCGCCACCCTCTCTCCCCCCGCAACCCATCAAAACACCCAACCGTGCAATGATCGAGGCCCTCGTGATTGAGGACCGCGATGGAGCGGGAGGCAAGAGGGGTGTGTTGGTGGGATGAGGCAATTCTTGTAGCACTAGTGATAGCATCGAGGCTTCTTGCAGCCCCGCGGATTCCGGCCGAGGCCCGTTGGACGGAATTCCCAACGTTCCAAGAATTGGGAGCTAAGAAGTCTCCATTTTTTTTGTTTCATTCTTTTCAATTTTATACCCATCTTTGAGATACAAATAGTAAACAAATCCACTCCATATTTACACCAGGGGTTTTAGGATTCTATTTTTGCCGTACACCTGCTAGAATACATGGTAGCGGGACCTAGGAGGTTCCCATTCAATGCATGGGATGTCTCAAACTCCCCATGCAAACTCCTCACAAACCACCCCTGAGAAATCACAAAACCCTCTTTTAAGAGGAATGTAATCATTGGACAAAAGAAGGTGACATCAACGTGTCAATGGTGCATACCATTTGTCATCGCCAGGCTGCCTTTCGATAAATGATAGAAGTACATGATTTTTTTTCCTAATCTTGGAACCCATGTTTGTGCACAAGTGGCAAATAATTCTTCTTATTGTGAAGCAAGGACGAATCAGAACTATTGTTTTGGGATAGGGACGGACGAGGCTTCTTATGATGAGGCGGGGGGAAATCAGGCTTATTCTCTATTGTGAGGGGTATGTGATCATTCAACCCTATTTTTTTCACAATTCAGTATACTTATGTAGAACATACATCCCTTCCTCTAACAACACTTTGCAATACCTCACTACAAAAAAATTTCCTCCAAGGGAGGAAGGGGAGAGTGGAGGGCAAGATATTCCTCCTCCACAGTGAAATTGAAGTGGTAACTATAGCTCGTAGAAGTTGCAAGAAGTTCACTTATGTGTATTTCACATGCTTAAGTCTTAAAATCTTGTTCCATTCGGGTGATTCACAAAAAGCGTATGAATAACACCAGTTTTTGTGGGACAAAGGCATCAAGCTTGGTGAATCCAGTTCATTCAGATGCGGACACAGCTCCTTGTTTCACATGCAACAAAATCCCTTTGGCAGCAGGTTTTCTTTTCTTCATAGCAAGTCGTGGCCGTATTGCAACATCAGTGCTATACTGTCGCACGATTAGCCTCACATTAACTCGAGGGGATTGTCGAGGGATCCAGATTGCTTCTTTGTGGTGTTTGTTTGGATCTCCTAACACAACCTTCTATCAGGCATAAACGTAGGATTAATGACATTGGATCACTTGTTGACGTAAAACTTTAACCAACACAGTAGTAATTGTGAAGTATGCATCAGCCAAGAAAGACATGAACCATCACTTTGTGTTTAAAATGATTTAACATAGGTTAATTTCATTTACACCAAAACATGGAACTGATCAACTTCAAACATCTTCATAAAAATGTATACGAACCAAATGCAAAAACATGTTATGTGTGAATGACATGTAAGAAATCTCTTGAAGCGTATTTCCTAGAAAACCCCTCACTACCCTTTTTGTTTCTTTGATTTGATGTACACAACAATACATGTGTGTGATTTTGGGATGATTGACCAAAAATGACCGACGTTTCGGTGGAGTGCCAAGTGAGCCGCGTCCATGTGATCCCGAGACTGGTCCAATACTTACGCCATGTCTTAAATCACACAGTTTGCACATCCCAATCACCAGGCTTGTCGGTTTATGGCTGATGGAGTTTCAATTGTCATTTCATCAAGAAAGTGACAAAACTGACCTATCAACTTCAACCACATAAACATCCTAAAAGCAACTAACATCGTGAAGCTGCACTATTGATCCACGTCATAATGGTGAAGCTGTTGTATCGAGCCAGGCTAGAGTTGTGCTTGTTCAATAGTACAAAGTACAATATGGTTGTGGTCTTGTACACCACGAGGCGGTGCATTAAGAAATTAATGACAAAAGTTTTGGCTCATCTAATTGTAAAACACTATGTTTTGAGTGACTACAACACAGTCATGAACATGCATGCGTACATATGTTTCTCGCCAATGTGGATTACCTTTCATTTCAGGCTGATTACTCAAGGCTTGTCGGCTGACCACACATAACAAGACAACGTGATAGAAAAAAAAAGAGTGCCGGTGCTTAATTTGTATGTTTCCGTAGGCAAGCTCCCCTTAGCAGCTCCAAACAACATGCCACAAAGGGATCAATCTGACTAAATTACAAGCTCCTCTTAATGGAATCCAACAGGTTCATCTCCTAGGTCATAGGCTTGCCACTTTTGCACTCATGGGCAATGGCAATCTGCACATGGCGCTCATAGTGAAGTGGATCAGTTATGTTGATTGCATATGACGACTTCCATGCATGCAATGCCACGTGAGGGAGACATGATGGAATTAGGTACGGTCTAGATTGTGAAATTTCAAGGAGATATTCCCTATGCAAATACTTAATGAAAAGGAGGAGCACCAAGATTGGCAACGGTGCTATGTGTCTCTAGGACACTTATGGAGATGGAAGGCAGACTTGAGGACGTGGAATAGCCGGTAAAGATGGAAGAACCGGATGAAGGATATCGTTGAAGCTTGTTGCAATGCATGTCCATTGAGTATGTGTGGCACATGGTAGAAAAAATCCTTTATCACTTTTAGAGAACCTCTAAGTAGAGTGTCCAGCATAACATTCGTTATACAGGCTTCTACGCCAACCACTGGTGACGAGGTGGAGGTAAGGCCCTAGCCCTCCTCCTTCCCACCTTTCTCTTTCTCCTTGATACACCCATGAACATGTCCATGACCCTGAGTAAAAACGGTAGTGTCAAAGAAGAATGCACAGGAAACCGTGGAGGAATGAGGTGCAGAGAAGAGGGTATAGTTGTGGTAAATGCAATGACAACAGAGCGATGAATCTGCTTGTTCAACGAGATTATCAATCAGTCTCAAACATGTGGGACTGTGAATTCCAAAAATGAACCAATGTCAAAAGGAGACTTGCCTGAGATAGGAAAGATTGCAAGAGACTTGATCTGAATGCCTTAATCTCTCAGAGGATGTAAAATAGCTTAGGGATGTGATCATATACAATGGAGAGAATTGTTGGTCTAGGATAGAAAGCCAAATGTTACAAAGCTGTTTGAGAATGCGAGCCTAGTAGGCATTCGAAACCTCATTAGCTTGCATGGCACCAGTTGAACTACATTACAAGGACACTATGGGTCGCATGCCCAGTGATGTTGTTTCACTAGCAGGGTATAGAGGAGGCAATAATGTGATACAATATTACATGACGGGGAGAGTGAGCATTGTAAGTGTTGATCTAATCCACAAAAGTATCAAGTTTGCCTGTGACAAGGGTTCAAATGATGCATATGGACTTGGACGGAATAGGGATACATGGGTGATTTAGAGTCTCTTAGTACTCCTAAAGAAGCTAACAGATTAACCAAATATTCCAAGATGAGAAGGCAGAGTTTGTTGTAAAGTGGACGACTGGATTGTCAAAATCACTATAGCGAGCTGGTGGTGGAGAAGGCGCATGAGTGGTCGCTACACAATTTTGGGATAAGACAATGCAAGGTTTCGAACTCCAAAATGCATGAGAGGAGGAAAACTGTTTTGTAACTATCAAGGGAACTAATTGCAAATTTGTTACACTTGCCCCTATTGTTGCTGACAATGTTGGCGATCGACAAGGGATATCAGTCATTGCTTCCACTACAGATGTCCCTACTACGTTGAACTGTCATTGTTAGAACTTCTCCTGCTAGCAATTCTATAGTTTATAGAATCAGCAATTGCGGCACGGTGGCCAAAATTGAAAGAGGAGTGTGATGGAGATCAGAGCAAAAGAGCCTTGACAGTGGGACTCCAAATCTGAAGGGCAAACGGTTTTGTGGAATAAGCATGGTGAGAGTCACTACTTTATTTGCTTTACTACCACTAGTTAGGGAAGATGACTGGGTGACTTTGAGTGAGTGTAGACACACAAGGGAGTGACACCATATAGCAAGCATGACTCAATGTATATTTTTTAGAGAATAGGGAGGAGGCAAGAGAAAACAATCTGGTCGATGAGTCCATCCACGCAAAGCTATCTTGTGTGTCCTTGCTGGCACAAGATCGAGGAAAATCTGTATTATGCCACCTTCACATATGTGGGTGACTTCTCGATACTTGAGTGTGTTGCCACCCACCACATTTTGTCCTTCCAAACACACATTATCTCTCTGTTACCCGTTGGTCATATGCCTTTTCTTATCTTTCACATTTTTTTGGAATATTTGTGTAGAAATCGGTGGAGTACGTAGCGTTTAAAAGAGAAAGCTCTCAGTGTATCAATCGCGAGCCATCACAAATGAGATCGGCTTTTCTGTCAATGCCCGTTAACCCACGGGTCTCACCGCGTCGCATTGTCATAGAACAAAGTACCCCTCCGAAGCTACGTAGTTTTTTTTTGTGTACAAAGGTTAACATTGCATCGCAATCGTATCTGTTTGTGTTAGCCACTTCATTTCGTACTCTCTTTCCTTCCGGCGAGAGCCTGTTTTGTATGTGTTCCTATCCATCGGCAAAGTACTCGCTATGGACGGTGGATTTTTATAGATTCCTCTCACAAAAAAATGTAGATATCGAGAAGTCATAACACATTTCTGTACAAAGAAATGCTTTGCGAGTTCCAGCCCTCACTTATGTTGTTTCTGGTCACGGACGTCAAACGCGACCCTTGTTTATGTACTTGTCTCATTCAACCTACCTTCAAGGTGACCTTGACCGTGACAACTAGCATGGTTAAGCGTTTAGAGAGAGAGAGAGAGAGAGAGAGAGAGAGAGAGAGATATTGGAACACCCTCTCTCTACATGACTCCCCCTTTAGAACCAAACTGACTTGATTTGTGAACTTTGGTGGAGGAGATAACTTGCACAAAACAAAACACTGAATACGTCGGAACAGTTTCTTTTGTTCAAGTTGACTACACTTTATTGAAAATTTGTCCACGAGTTCCTTTGGCACTTTGACCATACCACCTTTCAGGTGTATCCTATGAATTCGACGAAAAGTCTGAGGGGGTACCTTGAATTCGACGAGAGCGCTGGTTCAGTTTTTTTTTTTTCCGACAAACGACTCGACCGTTCATCTTTTCGAATGGTCAAATCTCCAAATAAACCTGCGTCGGCGGCTTTCAAGGCCACGCAGGCCGGCCACAGAGGCGAGGACCCTTCTGTGGCATCGCAAGCCACCGCAATGGTTTAACACGTGGTAGAACACCAACAACCGTGAAAAAATAGTTTTGATCATTGTACCAAGCAAGAATGTGTTTGGATCCAATAAACCAAAAAAAAAGAGCTAGGTATAGAATGATGATTTTGACATTTTCATTTTGACATTTTTTAGGTGGTACGTATGAATTCCATGAATGTTTGTTTTTGACGAAATTCGATGAGGGGGAAAACAATTAACATAAAAATCAAAGTCTTTTAGGGTATGCCAAATCCTCAGGAAGGGGTGTGTGCCAGGGTGGTACCCCCGTGGGCATGTCGACGGGAGCGGGCAACCACCTCCTCCCAGGACTAGGTTACGGCCATCATTGGCAACCAAGACTCTATCTCCCAATAACTGTATTCAGATCCACAACCGACCGAATACACAAGGTACTCCTTTACCACCCGCATGTGGAGTGCACGCTCACGATGTTGGAGGATTCGGTGCACCGAGCATTGAACTTCAACGGCAAGAACTGCATACGGGGGTGGCTGAACAGGCCCATCCACTATGTATAGTGCAAGCAGGCTCACAAGGAAGACGTTGTGGATGCGCACTGCTAAAGGGAGCTCCAAGCGGTAAGCTACTTGTCCCACAACAGGCGTGATCATGAACAGTCCCAACCACTTGGGGAGCATTTTGCGTGCACCAAACGTCTTCAATAGGAGATTCTTTGTGCTATGAAGCACCCGTTCACCGACGGAGGATTAAACCTCACATCTAGACTTTTCAGCAAAGGCCTTTGGATGCTGTCTGTCAGCGCATAGATGTGCCTTGGCACCATGCCACAAATCATCCATCTGCTCGACAAAGGCCTGGGAGGAGGGAATCTGACCACCTCCCCCCTCGCGCTTCACCAAGAAAGTGGGTACCACCGGATGCTGACCATGGTTGAGGAGGAATGGGGTGTAGACTTGCTAATGACATTGTTCATTGCAAAATCTTCGGGGGGGAGGAACTCATCCCAATCCTCCATCGAGGAGTCAATGTACATCCGCAACATCTGGTTCAATGTGCAGTTCATGCGTCCAGTCTGCCCGTCTGTTTGTGGGTGGAATGCCTTGGACATCTTCACACGTGTTCCGTATCGTTCATGGAGTGCTTGCCAAAAACAATTCGCAAATCGAGGATCATGGTTGGAGACGATATCCAACGGGATGGCGTGGAACTTCACAACGCCATCATAAGACAAGCGTGCTGTTTCCTTAGCAATGACCCGTGATGTCGCGGGCTTGACGTGGACCATGCACAAAGCGCCGTAAATGACCACAATGTTGGCATCGTGATCCTTCTTTGTTTGTGGGAGGCTAGTGATGAAGTCCATGGCGACAGATTCCCATGGAGCAAAAGGAAGCTCCCACGGTTGTAGGTTGAACCCTAGGAGCTTTGTTACTTTCTTTGTGACGGAGGCAAAGGTCACAAATTGCACAATGTCTCTGCACATCATTGCTCCATCCCAGCCACCAATAGTGCTCGAACAAGGCGTAACCTGTTTTCTCAGGGCCCACATGACCGGCTGCTGGGGGGTTATGGAATTCGAACAACAATTGCTCAGGAAGCTTGTTGGCATCTGGGACGACCACTTGTTTGGCATGCCAATAGAGTCCTTTAGCCTTAATCAAGTTGTGGCGCTCAATGTTTTGAGATTCTTGGAACTAGGTATCAACTGTATACCCCATACGTATCCGATTTTTGAAGGGGCTGACCTGGACAAGTGGCTTGGGTGCCGCATGTAGCAGGTTGGCACGTTGGGTGACCGTTGTTGCTATCATTGCGAAGTTGCAATCGAAGTGTTCAGCACATCCCACCACGATGGCCACACACACGGGGTTCCAGCTCTGTGGGTCAGCCACATTGATGCGGCTGGGTCGGTATTGCCATGTGAACAAGAATCTGCTCAAGAACTCGTTCCAATGTGCTTGGAGTCTCCACAGATTAGGTTGTGTTTGGAGGTAAGTCAGGGGGTTGTGGTTGGTAACTACTGTGATCTCCTCGTCTGCTCCTTCTAAGCAACAGCGCCATGCTTCGAAGGCATGGACAACGGCAAGGAGCTCTTGGTCGCCCGTGGTGTATCGTGTTTTTGCACCAGAAAGCTTTTGGTTCTCACAAGCCAACGGGTGCCCATCTTGCATGAGTACCGCCCCTACACCAATAATCGATGCATCAAACTTGAGCTCCCATGGCTTGGTGGGGTGAGGGACGGCATGCACCGATGCAGAGGCTAGCATCTCTTTGACTTTGAGAAAAGATTCTTCACAATCTTTTGTCCATCTCCATGTACCGTACTGATCTTTGATTTTGTGGTAAAAAAAACTTAAGCCCTGTAACATAGATTCGTGCTTGTTGTCATTTATTTTTGTGTTGTCTAAACAAACGAACTGGGTCCCAGTCGTGGCCTTTATTTCATTTTTTTGGCCCACTTGTCCTTTCTCGCCCACATTTTTGGCTCGACGACAACGTCGAGCACAGCCAGCGCACTGCGGTGGACCTTGAGTGGAAGCTAGTGCCCACGTGTCCTGAGCGTAAATGGGAATTGAATTTTGCTTTTTTTTGGAGACAGGACAGATCAGGGTCGAGTGGATTATGTGTGCATCGTCCAAATAGAACAAATACGTGCCCGCGTAACCAAATACATGAATTTGCATGAGAAATAAAAAACATCAAAATCAGAGAGCAGTACGGTAACTATTTTCCTCGTGAGGCTCGTGAGCTGGCTGACCAAGGTCGAGTAACCCATCATGAACGGTTGGAAGTAGTTTGAAAGGCCTAAGAAGGATCGGATCTGGCCCACATTCTCAGGTCATGGCCATTCTTTCACCGCCTTTACCTTCCGAGGGTCTACATGGAGCCGTCGCCACTCACGATATGTCCAAGGTACTCGACCTCCCTCTGTGCAAGTTTTCACTTGCTCATCTTGGCAAAAAAATTGTTTTCAGAAAGGATTCCCAACACCTCTCGCACGTGCCTCTCGTGCTCCTTGGCAGTTTTTGAGAAAACAAGGATGCCGTAGAGGTACACCAACAGCGACTTTCCTAGCTGGTTGTGGAACACGCTATTCATTATGGCTTGAAAAGTTGCAGTTGCATTTTTCAGCACAGAAGACAGAACACAAAATTGATGGTTGCCCAGGTGTGTGCAAAAAACACTCTTGGGTACGACTTCCTTTGTGATGCGAATTTGATGGTATCCTTGAGAGAGGTCGAGTGACAAGAAGACTTGTGCCCCCTGGAGCTGATCAAAGAGGTCTTTGATCCTTGGCGATGGATAACAATTTCTCACCATGAGCTTGTTTAGTGCACGATAGTCTATGCACATTCGTAGTCCTCCATCTTTCTTGCTCACGAAGAGGATTGGTGTACCAAAAGGAGATGAGCTTGGCTCAATCCATCCCTTACGCAAGTACTATTTGATTTTTTTTTTTTGGCTTCTTTGTGTTCAGCTGGGCTGAGCCAATACATGCCGCGGAAAGGTGGCATTGCATTGGGCTCTAGTGGTATGGTGTGACCCACTGCCCGTGCTCAAGGTAAACCATCCGATGGCTCTTCAAACACGCCTTGAAAATCGTGAACGATAGCTGCCATATTGTGTGGAGTAAAGTCCTCATTGTCGCTTTCTGTTTTTCTCAATGATGCCAAGAAGCAACAGCATCCTTACCGTAACCTTTGCTTGACTTGTAACACGGACAATGGAGCAGTTGTGCTTTTCACTAGATTGTGGAGTTGAGGTATCAGAGAGATGGTATTATTTTGTCGCCCTTTGAGCACTTGGAGGGTCTTTGACTCAAAATCCATCTTGGCTCTGTGGCTCACCAACCACGGATCCCCAAGGACAACGTCTAAAGGGTCCAAGAGGTCTAGCATCGTGAGATTCACTTTTGTTTGCAATCCTCCGATTGAAATCCATGCCATGTAGTCACCTAGAATTGGGACTTTGCGATTATCCCCCACCACCACCTTTCCTTGTCGTGGAGTGTAGGTTAGACCGATGGCGGTTAAGAATGTTTCTTTCACAAATGAATCTTCCGCACTAGTATCTGCAAGGATGCGGGCTGGCGCCCCATTCACACTTCCCTGGAAATGCATGGTCATGCTTGCCACAGACGTACGCACCAACAAACTCACGGGATGTTTTGCCTCCATGTGGTATATCCGGTAGAAGTAAGAGCTTCGCTGTAGCTCCACCATGTCACCTATCTTCTCCCACACGTGAGGAACATGTGTGTAGGTCGCAAGCAACCTCCAGTTCTTGAGTTGTGACATGTCGATCCCATCAGACATAGTAACTGTGAGTGTGACTGCAATGAGTGTTTGGTTTGCATGAGCTTCTTATGCTTCTTTGATGATTTCATGTACATTCTATCTTGTAGTGATTATAAGGCCTGCACGGTTGTCAAGATTCTCTTGCGTCGCAAACATAAGTGGACGGAAATGGCTAGAGTA
The DNA here is from genome assembly GCA_023375785.1 of Penium margaritaceum. Taxonomy (NCBI): domain Eukaryota; kingdom Viridiplantae; phylum Streptophyta; class Zygnematophyceae; order Desmidiales; family Peniaceae; genus Penium; species Penium margaritaceum. Next base: position 52,081 of record SZWC01010169.1, read on the forward strand.
GAGGGAGTCAATTTGGATGAATGATGGGAACATGGTTGGAAAGCATTGCGATAGCAAAACTCAAATCGCTTCACATCGTCATCCACAAACATGAATGTTCTCCTAGGCTCTATGCCATCAAGTCCCCAAGGCAGTAGTCCACTTTCTACTGCTGGGAGTGGCAAAAATCTTCTTAACGACGCCAAAGGCTGGAGGCTGCTGCCCTCTAGGCGCACGGCCAAAACCGTTGTTGCCTGCTCCAGGTCCGGTATGTTGTCCACCAATGGCTCCTGCGGGTGCTCCCCCGCCAATCCCCTGACCAGGAAGAACTCCACCATGCTGGTACCCGTGTCCACCCTGGCAGTTAGCCCCCCCGAAAGGCTTGTTAGCTTGTCCATGGCGGATAATTGGCCCCTGAGGAGGACCTTGCCGTTGACGGTGAGGGTAGTTGCGTGTAATATGCCCTGACTCATTACACTCTCTACATATGAAGGAACTAGTATGCTACGTCTTCTGCTCCTGGAAGCAAGGCTTCTTGGGCTGGCCGATCTGTCCATCAAAAGGGCGCTTGCTTCCATTGTTCCCCAAAAAGCTTGACATGTCATGCCTCATGGTATGTAGTCCAGACGATGGGTCCCACAATGCTCAGTTATCATTGTACATCTCAAGAACGTACTTTGTCATGACATGCAAGCTCGTCCAGCGCTTGTGGTCCTTGCAATGAAACTTCAGTTGCTGGCTAGCCAAGCCATGCAAGAAGAGTGTGATTTTGGCCTCTTCTGTCATGTGTCACGACTGGACACGCTAAGTTGTGTCATAAAACACCTCCACATAGCGGTTCAATATCATGATCCCTTGTTGAATGTTCTCCAAGTCGACCTTTGCTGTTTGGGAGTCAATCGGGTGAGAAAAAAACTCCCCCATTAGTACCTCGAACTCCTCCAACGTCAGACTCCCTTGTTGGTCCGTTGTATTCCAAATCTCTGCCAGCTGCTTGAACTGCTCGCCATTCATGGCTAGCATTCCTTGTGCATCCCAATCCTCCAAGGCCACCTTCCTCAGTTGCATCTGTAGTTTGAAACCCATCAGCCATGTTTGTACGTTTGAATCGCCATTGCATCTGTCGGCCGAGTCAAACATGGATCGACCTGTTCCGCCTGGTACTGCTGGTCCAACACTCACAACGGGCTGAACCATGACACGCTGGGTTGTGGTTGTGTTGGCGTGGCGACCCTTGGCTGGAATCTGCTCCCGGAATTCAAACGCGTGTTCGGCTGCCTCCCCAGCTATGTGCACAGCTGTCGTCTCATAGATCTAAGCCACTCCATGATTTTTGGATTTCAGCATTTCACGTGCATTAACGTCTTCCCCAGCACAATGCAAGAAGACTGTGAGCTCTCGGTGAAGCCTGTTGTTTTCCTCCAAGAGCGTTGGGTTCACCGCATGGGAATAACTGATGTTTGTCCTCATGGCGACTACTGTTTTCTTGTGGCTATGCGCAAATTTGCCAACAATGCCGACAAAGATATTGTAGTCCTTGGGGCTCAAGTTATCCTTCAGCGTGGTTACATCTTCCTCAACATCGTGTAGATGGATTTCTTTGAGGATTCTTGGGAAGCCAGCAAGACCAATACGACGAATATCATACTTGTCACCTGGACGTGCCTCGGGAAGTCTCTCTACGATGCTTACCCGCGTAGTGTCGTTTGGTGGCATCCCTTCGCTTGCAGCCTCCACGCAAATCCGCGGAGTTGGATTTATCTTCCCCTCTTCAGCATCTCAAGTATCCACGGCACAAGCACGGCACCTTCTCATAGGTCCAGGGATAATTGGGTGCACTTCCGCGTTCGTCTTGTAATCGTCGTCCTGGATGTGCTCCTCGTCGCTTTCGTCATGAGCGATGTCGTTAGCCTCAAGCTCGAGAGGTGTATCAGCTTCTTCCTCTTCATGTTCTCCACCATCCCCTTTGGCCTTGCTTGCCAACGTGTCATCAGCCGCTGCTCCATCCGGACTCGTGTAATCGGCTGTGGTCACATTGTCACGTGTAGCATGTCCATGCTGTTCCTCTTCCACCACCGGCTCTGGGGTAGCTTCGAGGAACAATTCAAGGGCCTCTTGCTTGACAATGTCGTGTGGGGTCTCCTGTTCCTCGGGAGCATCAAAGATGAGGGGCTCGTGGCTTTCCTCCACTTGGAGTGTGTACGATGGCAAGCCACGGGACGGCTGATAGCTTGCTCTCGATGGGTCTCATGGTCCTCACCTCGATGGGCACCCCTTTTTCCATCCCGATGGTATGACGGGATTGTATGTTCCCCGTCGTAGCGTGTGGCGGATCGGATAGCGGCCCTTGCACTTCCCCTTAGGGACCACCTTGGGAGGCAGACCACCAAGAGCGTGGACAATGTGGTAGCTCAAGCGGCCATCATCAAGGTAGTGCCATTATCGCACGTTCCTTCATTGAGGTTGTGGATGAAGAATAATCTTGCGCTCGGCAGTTCCACACACTTTACACCCATTCCTCTCTCCTTCCCTCGTGTGGTGTTTTTTTGTTTTTGGATGAAGTACACACCCGCGACGACGCGATGGTACTTGCTTGAAACCCTCTCCCTCAACAAGATCCGGTTTCTCTCTCTTGGAGGTGAGACGAAGTGCGAAATCTAAGGAGGAGTTTCTCTCACTCACTTAGAAGTTGTCTTCCTTACTGTAGTATGTAGTTCGCAAGGAGGAGCTCCACTCACTCACTTCAAAACCTACATGTAGTCTTTGAGTGTGTCTTTTCAAAAAGAGGAGATGAAGTCACTCACTTTTGAAGAACTCCCACTCTTTAGACCAACTCACCACTCTTTTAACAAAGAGGAGGTTCACTCACTCAATTTGAAGGAGGTTTGAGCGGAAGGAAAAGAAGGGACCACCACTACATGCAAAAACATAATAACAATTCAACTAGCCACGGCCAAATAGCACAATAAAGCTTGTAACATGCTAAGAATAAGATAAAGATCTTCAACAGGAATCCAAGGAAAGAAAATGGCTTGTAGAACAGAGCTCTCTTTCAAAGGATACGAATTTACGAAGTTTCACCACCCGAGTCCAAGTTGGGCCCGGTTTCCGAGCTCCCCTTGGACGGTGACGACCCTCACAAGCGGAAAAAATGTGGGCGTCAGCTTGGCTTGCCTTTCCGCGGCTCGGAAGCTACTGTCGTGTCAAGTACGCTTTTCCGCTGTTCATTGATAAGATGTTAATATTCTCAAGTTAGTGGGTAGGGGAGTATTATTTTTCCAAACGCTGGGTAAGGCAGTTTTATTCTTCCGAACACCGGGGAGGGCACACCCAAAATCAAATTTCGTGGGTAATCCCTACATGAACCCTTTGGTAATGCACAATAGAAATGTTTTGACTTTCTCACAAAACCCATCAGCAATGTTGTGTTCAAGGCCGCTGTGAGTGCTGTTTGTTTGGTGCGTGCTTGTGATGCTTCCAATCAATGTGTTGTCGTTTTTTGTTGTTTTCTCCTAGTACGAATTCACTTCTGTCATGTTTCTGTTGTCGATGTAACTCTTGTTGCATGTTCGTTCATGCGTTTGCGGGTCAGTATTGTTGTGTTCGTGAACGGTGGACACACAAGTGACCTCTTGACTGCATCCAAATGCACATGTTGCAAGAAACTAAACATTGTGACGAAGTTGGTGACGTCGCATTATCAAGCTAAGCTACAACTGCTCGTGTGACTTGTTTCAGAAGAATGTCGGCATGATGGTAGTTACGACAATCACCACTGCGGTGTATAAAGAACTCCACGTGACAGTTTATGTTGGTTCATTATGTTAGGAAACATCACACTTTGAAGGATTAGAATACAGAGAGAGGATCATGCATGCTCACATACGCTCATGGCCGATGCAGGCTGTTTTCTTTTCCATGCAGAGTCATTGAGGCTTGATTGTTGCAAGGTTGTTGTTCCCCGGTGATCGTGTTGCCAAAAATTCCAGAGCACTAGTTAGCCATGAGGTCGTGGTCAGTCCCCAAGGGTGACGTAGATGTCCCGCTTCAAGGCCTCGTGTGGATGGCCCTGACACTCTACCGTTAGCCGCTCACCCCCCTCCTCCTCATTGTTGGCATTGAAACTTCATCGTTGACCATACCCGATCTATGGCCTTACTTCCTTTCTATGTGTTCTCTCTCTCTCTCTCTCTCTCTCTCTCTCTCCCTC
>SZWC01010169.1:68890-79637 GCA_023375785.1 Penium margaritaceum
GTGATGGTGATGGTGGTGGTGATGGTGATGGTGATGGTGATGGTGATGGTGATGGTGATGGTAATGGTGATGGTGGTGGTGATGGTGATGGTGATGGTGATGGTGATGGTGCCTGCGGAGATGGAAATGGCGATGGCGACGAGAATGGAGATGGCAATAAGGATGGCAATAGCGATGACGATGGCGATGGTCATGGCCATGGTGACAGTGCTGGTGATGGCGATGGTGACGGTGATGGTGATGGTGATTGTGATTGTGATGGTGATGGTGATGGTGATGGTGATGGTGATGGTGATGGTGATGGTGATGGCGATGATGATGATGGCGATGGTGATGGTGATGGTGATCATGTTCGTGATGGTGATGGCGATGCTCATGACGACCGCAATGACGATGACTACGGTTATGGCAATGGAGATGGAGATGGAGGTGGAAATGGCGACGGCGATGGCGATGAAGATGGCAATGGCGATGGTGATGACAAATGAGCACCGTCACCTAGGGATGGCCTTGGTTTTGAGCCGAACTCGGTTTTGGGACCAAAACTGAACAGAAAAAAAAAGAACCGAAACCAAAACCGACACCGAAACCGGAACCGAGCGCAGTTTCGGTTCGGTTTCCGTTTTGGCCGGACCAAAACCGAATTGACTTACTACTCAGTCTGTAATGGGTCTAGTTTTGGCTTATACGCAAATGTCACCAAAAACTGGCCAAAACCGACCTAAACCCGACCTACAACCTACCAAAACTGATCAAAACCGTCGATAACCAGTGGAGGACCGTGAGAAGGGAGGGCGCGGGCCCCCAGCGGGCAGAACGAACAGGTGTCGCCGGCTTGACATCCCTCACTCCCCCCTTCCCCCGCTTCCCCTCCTGGTTTCACGCACATCCGTCATCTCCAGCACTGACAGAGGCACTCTCGGAAATTCTACGCAACACCTCCGCAAAGACCAATTGCGGGACGGAGGCAGCTGAACGAGCAACAGCAGCATCAGCAGGAGGAAGGAGGAGGAGGAAGAGGATCAGCAGCATCAGCGGTAGCAACAGCGACGCGGCAGCGGCGCCAGCCACAGCATCGGCAGCACCAATACAAGCGACGTTGGCAGCAGCAGCACCACCACCAGCAGCACCAGCTGCAGCAGCTGTTAACGATGGAGGCTCGCTCAATGGACGACAGCGGCGAGCTAGCAGCGGCGGTGGCGGAGGGTGGCAGCGTGCCACGGCGCAGCGTGGGGCTGCTGAAGAAGCAGCTGCGGCTGCACAAGCGTCGCGGGCAGACGGGCGACAGCGAGCGGTTCGAGATCGTGCCGGTGGAGGAGACGCTGTCGTTTGAGAAGGGCTTCTTTCTGTTCATCCGCGCCGTCCAGCTGCTGGCGCAGGAGAACGAGGGCGTGGTGCTGGTGAAACTGGCGGGGCCGTCGGGCGCGGGCAAGGCGGTCTTCAGCGAGAAGGTGATTGCCTTCATGCCCGGCATCAGCCTCATCTCCATGGACAACTACAATGTCGCCTCCCGCGTCATCGACGGCAACTTCGACGACCCGCGCATAACCGATCAGAGCTACTGCTGGATAACATCGAGAGCTTGCGCAACGGCAAGCCTGCGCAGGCGCCCATCTACGACTTCAGAACCAGCAGCCGCGTCGGATTCAAGAAGGTGCCGGTGCCGCCGTCGCGCGTGGTGCTACTGGAGGGCATCTACACGCTGAGCGAGAGGCTGCATCCGATGCTGGACCTGCGCGTGTCCATCACGGGCGGCGTTCACTTTGACCTCGTCAAGCGCGTGCTCAGAGACATCGACTGCTCGGGCCAGCCACCGCAGGAGATCATCGCGCAGATTTCGGAGACGGTGTATCCCATGTACAAGGCGTTCATCGAGCCAGACCTGAAGACGGCGCACATCAGGATACCCAACAAGTTCAACCCTTTCTCCGGCTTTCAAAACGCCACCTACATCCTCAAGGCGCTGGAGGACTCCAACTCGACAGGGGAGGCGATACTTGCGCTGTTGTAGGCAGGCCACAAGGAGAACGCGGAGGAGGCGTACGACATCTACCTGCTGCCTCCTGGCAAGGACAAGGAGACGTTCATGTCGTGTCTCCGCATGCACAACTGGGATGGCCGCTACTCGATCATGTTTGAGGGGTGGGTGACGGACGGGCCGTTTGTGATCACACCGCGCATCACGTTCGAGGTGAGCGTGCGGCTGCTGGGCGGGCTCATGGCGCTGGGCTACGAGATGGCGCACATCGTCAAGCGCGACTCGCACGCCTTCAAGGGCGACGAGCACAACGTCTCCATCAAGATCGACCGTCTCGAGCAGCTCTTCAAGACCTACGTGTGCAGGTGCAAGGCAAGGAGCGAGGCAAGGTGATGGAGCTGGCGCAGAAGCTGGGCATGGAGGGAAAGTTCATTTCGAAGCCCTACATCGAACAGATCATGCTGGAGAACCTCACCAAGAAGGTGCAGGCGGTGGCGGTGCCAAAGAACGTGCTGCGAGAGCGTTTCCGAGTGTCGGACGAGCTGCTGTTGGTGTCGCCGCACAGCAGCAGCTCGCTCGTCAGCCAGCGCGGCTCCGGCATCCTTGCCGCCGTCGGCGGCGCGGGAGGAGTAGCAGGTGGAGGTGCCGGACGCGGAGGAGGCGGAGGGCTGTCGCCGGCAGGCGGCAGCGGACCACGCAGCAGCTTGCGTCGGCGTCGTGGTCTGATGGCCACGGGTTCCACCAACAGATGAACAGGAGTCGAAGCGGCAACCATTGGCAATCGCCAAGCGCTGCTGCTGCCGCAGCTGCAGCTGCGGAGGTAACATCGCCGGACAGCCTCAATGTGGGAGGTGCGGATGGGACTCAAGCAACCCCTAGAGAAGGCGCGTCGGTGTCAGGTGCCATGACCCCACACAAGAGCAGGAGCAGAGCTGGGGATGGCGACGGGGACATTGTGCAAGCCGGACAGCAGCATCAGCGGTTTGGCGAACGGGGAGGTTGCGGATGCGGTCCAGTCACTCGACGCCTTTGCTCAGGCGCGCTCTCTGAGCCGGGTGGGCAAGCAGCTGCAGCGCGTGACAGAGCGTCTCGACGACCTGCTGTCGCGGATCGAGCGCATCGATCTCTCGCCCTCTGGCTCCTCACCCCCTGGCGCATCGGCCTCCGCCCTCTCCTCCCAACTCCCCACTGCCGGCCACATTGGCAGCAGCGGCAATGGCCACGGCAGCGGCAACGGCGCTTCGGCCGACTCATTGTATGCGGGGGCGGAAGCAGCAGCAGGAGCGAGCAGCGGAGGGGGAGGAGGAGTGGCGTCCGGTTGTACATGAGCAGCGGCGGCGGTTATGTGATGAGGGGTGGGAGGCCGTCAGCCGAGCGCGGAAGCGGCGGCGGCCCAAAACGCGACCTCGGATCTGACGGCGGACGTGCAGGTGGTGGCGCGCAACCAAGTCCGCATCATGGACGAGATTCAACATCTCAGCTCCATGCTGCGCGATTCTGCCGATGCGGCGGCGGCTGCCGCTGCGGCGGCAAACGCGCCCGCCGGCGTTGGCAGCTGTTGGAGCCTCCTCCGGCTGCACAATGCAGAGGCCTTGGCGGCGGCGTCGGTGCTTGCCGCCGTTGCCTGCGCCGGCGTGGCGGTGTATGCTGCTTCAGCCTCCTGCGCGCGCGCAACTCGTGAGCAGTGGTGCTGTGCGGTCATGTGGGTGTGTGAGAGGGGGAGAGACAGAGCCATGAGCCAGACTACTTTGATGAAGAATTCCATCAGCACAGAATTCATGTTGGGATGACAGCGGCACCAGCACCAGCAGCAGCAGCAGCAGCAGCGGCATCAGCAATGGCAGCAGCGGCTGTGGCAGTGGCACAGCAGCTCTTGCACAGCTTGGTCTTGCAGCAGTGCCGGTAGCCGCTGCAGCAACAGCAGTTGGGGCAGCAGCAGCAGCAGCAGCACCACCACCACACGTTTCCGGATTCTGGAGCGTGTACAATGTGCCTCTGGGCCTGATTGGTTGAGTTGAGATGTGGTGCCTTCCGTCTATGGAAGGTGGTCGCAAAAAATGATCGGTCTGTTCTTGGAAACACAGACGTCCCCACTTGTGAAGCTATGGCCATTGGTGCAAGCTGGAATTGGAAGGGAAAGTTGGCAAGTGACTTTGACGGAAAAAAGAAAAGAAAGAAAAACCGACCTAAACCGACCAAATCTGACCTTCAACTGACCTAAAATCGAAACCGAACCGGTTTGGTTCGGTTTCGGTTCTAGGATATACGGAAAAACAAACCTATGAAAAGCACAGAAAACCGAAACCAAAAACCAAAAACTAGAAAACCGCAGTTTTCCATCCCTACTGTCTCCATCCACTTGTGTAAACTAAGCAGTCAGACCAGACAAACCTCGGTGGCTTGACAACAACACAGCAGCGACAACATGTCCTGTTGTTTGCCATGCAGGCTGGATGGCATGATGCACGACTGCCGTGCAAAACGCTCGCCATCACAACAAATATAGACCGGGGCGAAAGTCCTCAGACTCAGCCTAAAAGTTTGCACTATTTTGAATCCCGCAGCCTTGTCTTGATCGAATCTTGGTTGGTTCAAATCTTGTTTGTTCCAGATATTGCTTGGTTCGCATCGTATTTGGCTTAAAACATGTTTGGTTTGAGATACGTCTGATTAAGGCTGTGTTTGGCTCGGATGGCCTTTGGTTTTAGTCTTCCTTGGGTTCAGTTTGCGTTGTGGGAATCTGGAGTTGAAACAAGATGAGTTGAAACCTGGACAGAAGTCTGGGGGACAAGACATGGACGGACCGAAGGACAGCAAAGAGGCAGGCAGGCCGGTGAAACAGCAGGGACAAAAACAGTTGAAGAGCCACGAATGCGGGGCAGAGGGAGTGATCATGAAAGCAGCGGGGTGAAGGACAAGAAAGGCGCTGGCAGACAGGGGGCGGTGGGGGGGGTGAGGGAACAGGGCAGGAGGAAGCACACCTCTGCCTGAAGCTCTTCCAACACTTCAAGAAGGTCGTCGGCGTGCGCGTGCAGCGATGAGTAGCGTTGGAACTCAAAGTTCTCCGGGTTGGTGCTGCTTGCGCCGCCTTTCTCCACCATCATGCCATACAGTGCCATGCCATGCCAAGCCATGTCATGCCATGCCAACAAACACACACATTCACGAAGGACATGAGCACATGGAGCCACAGACGCGGCTGTGCAGGAAAAACGAGTGTGCGGGGAGAGAAACGAGCACTTCACTTGTTCCCCTCCTTCTAGGGACACTTGGAGTACCCCCAGAAGGTCAACAGCGTGCATGTGTAGAGAGCAGGAGAGTGTGCAGAGAAGAATGGCAAGTAGAGAGAGGACTGACAATCGTAACCGGAAGTTGTACGGGTTGGTGCGGGTTGCGCACGCCTATGGCTTCATCTCCATCCGCCTAACAAACGCAACTTGAGCATTCATGCCATGTTGAGAGAGAGAACAGATGGATGAAAGAAATCTGGATGATGTGCCTTGGCAACCGTGGGCGGGGACAAGGGGTCCAGGATTTGGGGGGGGGGGGGAGGGCGGGGACGTTCAACCCTCACTTTGAGAAGGGCAAATACGTGTTCATGTAAACAAAACACCCTGCAAAGAGTACTAGAAACTTGAACACCGGAGGTTTCCTTTTCCCTTGAATGCGGATGCTGGCCAGAAGAATGATGAACGATGACGACGATGACAACAACGTCAACAACAGGGACAAACCGTCACATCAAGGCGAGACACAAGCGCTGCAAAACACATGACGCAACGACGTGCAGACGACAAGCATGAGCCACAAAATAAATGACGCAACGACACACAGACGACAAAAAGGCGTTGCCAAGTGCATGACATGACAATCCATTCGTGCTCTCGAGCATGCGCCTTATTACCAACCTGAAGGTGCCCATTAGGTCCCACAATATGACGCGGTATTCGTTCTCAAGGTCCAAACATGCCAGCACGCCATCCCACACCTGCGCAGCACATGCAAAGTGTCGCAGGGCAAACTCTACTGCATTCTGTTTTCATTAGGAAAGATGCAGGAAATCTTTCGCCCTGACGAGGTTCAACCAGTCAACTCAAGCACGCCACGCGGCAGCATGCCCAACAACACACTCCTTCTCAAAGGCAATCTTCACACTCCTTCTCAAAGGCAATCTTGTAGAGTTTGTGCCATTATGAGCCGCTACGGCACGCGCTCTGCAAGATGAGCAGTTTTGTTTTGGGCCCAAGTCACATATACCCAGTTTGTTTTTTTTTTAAACACGCTTTTTGATGAGGAAAGCATGGAAGGCAGCCCCTGACCGGCACAACTGCGGGTTATAGATGCAAGAACCAAGCCGCCCTGACCGGCACATCTTCGGGGTATACATACTGTGGGCATGCAAGCTAGCTGTTCACAAGGGTGGGCTCAACCCCGCATAAGTCAGAGAACACCAAGGCTTGGCGCACACGCTCGCGCCGAGCAACCGGCGCGACTTCTGGTGGGAATGGGGCCCGGGACCGGGCCCCATGCCCACAAGATGGCGGCGCACTGGGCGCGGACCCCGGCGAGGGATGCGCGCTGGGCCAAGACTGCCACCGCGCGCTGGGCCCAGTGCTCCAAGGGCTCGGCGGAGCACTGGCGGGGCCCGCGAGCAAGATAGAGCTGCGCCACCCGACAGGGGAAGGTCCAGATTTCGTCTCCCAGGCCGCCAAGGGTCTCCCTCGCTAGCGGACGAAAGAAGTGTCCCCTGCGTAGCGCCGTCGCGTACAGGGACTGCTTGTCCTGCTCCGCCAGCTGCACGGCGGCCCCTGGTCGGGTGGCCCGCAGTCCCTGTGCATCCACGGTGGTGACGTCCAGGACCCAGGTGGTCCCAACCGCGTGGTCCGCCAGGGTGAGGTCCGGGGGCAGGAAGCGCTAGCCGCCAGGCAGCGGCAGCACCTGCGCCGGCTCGACGTGGATGGTGAGCTGGTGCTCCCGGCAAATGTCTGCTAGCTCGTCGCGGATGACGTTGTGGACACGTCACACCGCACCCCCCTCCCTCTCTCGCCGCATCAATGCGGCCGGCTCCGGCGCGTCAAGCCCCACCTGCTCCAAGTGGCCCAACCAGAGCTGGGCGTCCAGGTGGAAGTCCTCTGTTGATAGGTAGGTCTTGTCCGCGACTACGCTCGGCATAGCCTGCAACGGAAGGGAGCTCCCTTGCGTGGCTGTGGCCCAACACCTGCTCTGGGCCAGACAATAGCAGCCTGTGGTAGGCCCACTCGGAGCGTGTCTGACGCAGTCGCAATGGCGCATCACGACCACCCCGGCCTCCCCCACCCACTGCTCCCCATGGCTCGCGAAGATGAGCGCGCTTAGTTGCTGGAAAAAGCCTCAGCTCTTCGCCTCGGTGCAGGGCCTCCATGGATGGGAACACCTGCAATACCGGCTGAGGCAGCTCCTGCTGTACCTGCCCCCAAAGCGGGCAGAGGAATTCGATGTCCCTACCTGCACGAAGGAAGGATCCAAACTCAAATGCGAGGGCGTGCAAGAGGGACCCTGTCCCGTAGGTATGGGCAAGGGGCGCCCGGTCATGAGCGCTCAGGAGGCACCCCCCGGAGCTCAGTGGCAGTTGCTGCCATCGCGCCAGTCGCTGCAGCTCTCCATCCTCCGACCCCTCGGCCGCTGCCTGAAGCTTAAGTATGGAGAGAGCTGTCGGCCACACTCTTGTGTCAAAACGGTCCAGGATCGGGTTGAGGGCCACATCGAAAAGAGCAAGGCCCAGGGGATCGCCCTGTCGCACCCCCCGGGCAATTTCCAGGACCGTGGGAGTGTCCACGCCAAAGAGGAGCTGGGCGGGACGGCTGTAGAACTGTCGGANGGGCCCCCCCCCCCCCCCCAGAGCTCAGTGGCAGTTGCTGCCATCGCGCCTGTCGCTGCAGCTCTCCATCCTCCGACCCCTCGGCCGCTGCCTGAAACTGAAGTAAGGAGAGAGCTGTCGGCCACACTCTCGTGTCGAAACGGTCCAGGATCGGGTCGAGGGCCACATCAAAAAGAGCATGGCCCACGGGATCGCCTTGTCGCACCCCCCGGGCAATTTCCAGGACCGTGGGAGTGTCCACGCCAAAGAGGAGCTGGGCGGGACGGCCGTAGAACTGTCGGAGGTAGGGGATCCACCTAGACCAGAAGAGAGTACGGCCTCAACGAATGGGGCCCGCTCGACTTTGTTGAATGCAGTGGCGATGTCTAGTCGTAGCACCCAGAAGGTCGGGTTAGCCGCCAGCACGACCCGAATTCCGCGAACCAGCAGCGCCGCCTCCACCCAGACTCCCACACCGTACTGTAGGGGTCGCAAGTAGAGTGGGGGTATCGCAATATCGATATCGATATGGATATCGATATTGTTTTTTTGGTATCGATATCGACCCCTCGGGGGTTAGTATCGATATCGATATCGATATCGAAATATCGAAATATCGATTTTGATATTTGGATATTGATATCAATCTCGACATTTTTCACCATCTGCTGTGTTTTCCTAAGACAATATTGGCCGATATCGGGTCGATATCGGCCGACATCAACCAACATAGGGTCAAAATCGATATCTGACACTTCTGGGAGGGGGGAGGCCCATGGCCTATGTCACAGTATCGATATCGATATCGATATCGACTCGATATTGATATCGATATTGCAATATCGATATCGAGGTCGATATCGATATAACATTGATTTTGATACTGAAAAAACCCCACTCTAGTCGCAAGGCAGCCCCGAGTTTGGCCTTGTCGCGGAGTAAGAGGAGGTCTCCCGTAAGCCGAAGCCACACCTCTCCCACTGCGATGGGGCGTACGCCCTCCTGCTCTGTCTCCCCCTTGAGGATGGGAATTAGGGTGCTCCGGCCTAGGCAGTCGGCGACTTGCTGCGGTAGAAACCCGTCGAGGATGGTGGAGAGCACGGCGCGGACGCTGGTCAGGGCAGGGCAGAGGGGGAGTCGATGACGAGATTTCGCAGTAGGTCCATGGTGAGGCCGAGGGGCTGGACCCTCGAGGCGCCTTGCGTAGGGCCTCCTCCACCATCTCCTTTGTGATCCGGTCGGCGCCGCGGCCCGCGGGATCATAGTACCTATGAACCTACTCCGGTATGGGGATCCGCCCCGGGGGTGCCGATCCTGAAGGGCTATCACCGTCACCGCCGTGCCTCTTCCGGGTGGATGGTCCTCGAACAGCCGCATGGCCCGGGAGTGCGCCCTTGCGTGGACTAGGCTCCTCGCCTTCTGCTGTGCCAATGCTGCCGCCACCCCCTGTTCTGTCGCTTTCAATTGGGTGGTGAGCCACGCGACGACCTGCGCTCGAGCTGCTGGCCGCACCTACTCCAATGCCTCCTCGAGAAGGTGCGCCCAGTCCCTCGCCTCGAAGCGGAGACACCGCTCCAGCACCACCTTCTTCATCGGCCGAAGCTCATGTGCGACGCTCCACCGGAGCCCCCGCTGCCGCAACCGGCGGCCGTTGCTAAAGGTGGGGTCACTGATCTGCTCCTCTTGTGACGGGACTCAGCAAAGAATGATCTGTAGATGGAGAAGGAACATCCATCGGGTGTAGAGGTCCTCCGAGGAGAGGCCCGAGGCAACCACCCTGGCGCATCAGCGACCGAAGATGGCGCTCACGCGTCGTTATGGACCCCCATAAGGGCGGGCGAACACCTGTGGCGCCCGGACCAGCTGCGCCTCGCCCCCGACCGGTGGTGGGACCACCCCACCCAACTGCTCCCACACAAAGGTGTCGAAGGCCTCCCACGCCGCCGTGATCGAGACGTCGCCTGAACCCCCTGGGACAAGGCAGGGGTCCGCCAAATCTTCCACTCCAAGGACAACGAGGTGCTGGGCGACAAGGAGGGCCTCCCCTCCTAGTTGCGAGAGGTCATCAGGGAAGCTACGCATGTCACCTGCCACGACGCCAGTAGCCCGTGGCCCAGGCGAGACAAGCCGTCTGCAACCACGTTGTACTCGCGTCTGACCCAGTGGTAGATGACACGTAACTGGGCCTGCTGCTATTGCTGCTGCTGCTACTTCTGCGGCTTCAAGGCGTCTCGTGCGTGGTCGCAGCGGGCACGGAGACGCTCGACGGTCACCCGCACAATCCCCTCCATCTGGTCAATCACCAGCCGGGAGACTCCGACACAGACGAGCTCCGTCACCCTTGCTTGTCGCGCCAGGCCGATGTCGAGGAGCAGAGCGGCATACTCCGTGTCATTGTTGGTTGCGGCACAGGCGAGTCGCTCCCACGTCGAGCAAAGGGGGACCCCTAATGGGTCGAAGAGGAACAAAATAACTCATCCCACCCACCGCCTAGCGAAAAGCACCCCAAGTACACATCTAGCGCTGCGACCGCTAGGCCAATAACAACGAAAAGGAGAAAACAGACATGTTGAGGTTCCACATCACGTGTCGTCGACGCATGATATGGGCCTCATCGACCAAGTGTCACAAACCTAAAAAATGTGGGGTTTGTGATACTTCGTGTGTGTTAGGTTTGTGGGGAGTTCGAGACTCACCATGCGTTGAAAGGGAACCTGTCGGGCCCTGCTACCGGGGGGCCTGGCAGGTGGCCCCGCAAGAATAAAACCCAAAACCGCCAGTGTCCATTAGGGAACGGGTTTGTTTGAGGTTTGATGCTTAAAGCTAAAGGTCTATAGTCACAATTGAGTGGTTTGATCCTTTTTTCTCAAGCATGCAGCTGGATTTCCGAAGTCCTTGTCGTGATCCAGAGACTCCGGCTGATTGACGATCAG
>SZWC01010170.1:0-11404 GCA_023375785.1 Penium margaritaceum
GATAATCCTTATACTCCTCCACCACCTTCCCACATTACCCCAGCCATACACCCCCTAGCACTGGGTGGTTCCGGTCACATCCCCTCCCCCCCTCTCCCACACCCCTCCCCCCACCTCCCCTATCCTTTCATTCCAAATCTGCCCAGCAGACTAAGAGCTAGTCTGGGCAGTCGGCCTTCTAGGCCGTGCACCAACAATTTTTTATTCTCTTCACTATTTGATGCAGACGCCTTGTTTGACGGGGCCGTTGATGGCTTCCTCACAGATGCCGAACTCAATGCGATGGAAGTGGATTCCCCCTCCTCTCGCAAACACCCTCTCTCAACTGCAAATCGCTCACATCCATCAGGTACCTTTTACACCCAGTCACCCTTCTCCTTCCGTCTATCCAAATCCCATCCACAAAACTTACCCCTTCTTCATTATCTCTTTTCAGATGGAGGTCGCACATCTGCCCCTTCTATGACGGCCCCAAACGCCCCTCAAGACGGGACTATCGGTTCCTCTGTGAGCACCACTACCCGCACCATGGTCCACAGTGCTGGACCACAGCCCCCCTCAACAAACCCACAAGGTATCTATTCTATCCTTCCTTTCGTAAGCCCCCTCTCTAAGAACCCGAAACCCTTCAAGTCTTAGCTTATCACACATTTATTTCCCCTTTTTCTCTGCTCTTGTTCAAAATTCCATGCCTCTCCTCCCTTCCACCTCACCCCTCCTATCACGATGCCCATTTCCCCACCCTCCTTCTGCCTCTTCTCAAGCCCCCCACTCCACCATGATGGGACAGTCACCCCTCTTTCTCGTGCACGTATTCTGTTTAATTTAACAATTGGCTTATACTCTCACCCTTGTTTATCCTCATCACTTACAAGACCACAAGCTCACCCATCAACGCCCATGGCTCCATCAACCCACTCCACACCAGCTGCCTGGCCTTCAGCCCCTCCTTCAGCGTCATTGCCCGTCCAGCCTGCTTCTAGTGGCCCCTCCCTGGCCCCACCTCCCCACCTAAACGTCCCTGCCCTTGTTCACTCGGGCGACCGCCCGGATGCGCCAGACCTCCCACAACGCATTCTTTCTATCCAGAAAACTCTAGAACATGCAGCACAAATAGAGATGTCTGAAGAGGAACCTTTGCCTGAAGCAGCTAGAGAGCTTGAAACAGCAGTAGGTCGCATGCTCACCCTTTTGTTTCTACCAGTTTAAAGGAAAAGTCCAATGCTGTTGTGATGAGCTTCATTGATCTCCTTGTCGAGAATGGCTTGCTTGAGGAAATCCACGTCGCTGAGGTCCACTCGGAGGATGCTCAACCTATGCCCCGAGGCGGAGCGGTGTATCATCGCATGTTTGTCACTCTCCCACGTAGCGGTCCAAACATCACCCTTCGAGCAATGGCAGTCTGCCCCTTCACTTTCATGCATGAGGAACAGGAGTCCTCTATCACAGCATCTCGCATTGCATGTCCTGACTTTGAGGAATACCTCGAGGCCTTTCCCCAGCACACAGGGAGAGTGATCACTGTTCGTCTTAAACCAAAGCAGTATGACTTGAAGAATGTCCATGCTCTGCTCTGTACTTTGATCCATGCCAATCAGACCCGGCCATACCTCGCAGACCTCATGTACCTCCACTACTTTGAAGACCCCTTAACTGGCAAGCACAATGGCACCATTCGGGGAATCGCAGTCCCTCACGAGGATGATGAAGACCTCCTCAACTTCCCAGCAGGGCTGAAGCTCCGTCAAATGGACAAGGCTCGTTCGCTTTTCAATGTCGACATATTCCACTGTGACTTGTGCAGCCTCAACCACAAGACGGTGCATCATCGCTTCTTTGCAATGGACACTCACAAACAAGTCCACCGTGCAAACAACACCTTAGCTGCCATGAATAAGGCCAACAATAAGTCTCTTCCCATGGTCAAACTATTAGCTTACACCACCTCCTGCCAAACCTCTGATCACACCTTCTCCTCCTGCAGAAAGCATATTCAAGAAGTGTGCTCTCATGACCTACATGGAAGATGACATTGGGGTGATGCTAACGGGCGTCACGGCAAATCAAGAACATTACACGTGCCTCTGGCCCAAATGCGGCTCCCATTGCGGCAACAACCTAGCAGAACTCACTGCGCACGTCCGCACCAAGGCACACGTCGACGCCTTAAAAGCTGGTCTTGCAACCCCGAACGCGGTCGACACTTGACTCCTCCCACCTTCAGCATCTTTCCAAGAGCTCAAAAACATGCGACAAAGATGGATGGCAACACGATACTCCTCTGCAGTGAGGACACCTGCACTGTCATCCAACCCCGACGCAGAAGCAGCTGGTTCCTCCTTGATCCCAGCCGCTACCCCTCGAGCACGATCACAACATCCTGGCAACATGCGCAGACCCAACCCAAAGCGCTCTGCCCCCGGCTTTCTCAAATAACTCTCCTACACAAGTATCACGGTAACTACCATCCTTCTCCTGGCTCCCTTCTGCACTCCTATACCCGACCATTTATTCACTTACTCCCTCCCCTTCATCGCATGTTACCTCGTCAACGACGGGCCTCCCAAGCTCTCCCACTCTCATATCGGTACACCCATCCTTTTCTCGTACCTCATCCTTTGAGAAAGACAAGACAATGGCAACAATACAAGGCCAGCTCCGATACACCTAGTGCATTGGCTAATCTCTGTACTATCCTACTTGCCTACTTAGTGTACTTTCTAATTCCCACCTCCTACCTTGTTACCTACATTAGGAGCCTCTTCCTTTTACCTCTCTACAGCAACTTGTCTCTCCTCTCACATTTCCATCTCCTGTGGGCCTTCCCTCCCCATCCCTCTCACTTGAATAAATCACAAATGCCATCCGTCCCCTAAAACCCTTATTCACACCATTGTCATTTATCCCTCTCCCCATCTCCCTCTCCCTCACAAACCTCTCCACAGCCCAAGTCACCCCTAGTTAATGATCCATGTTCATCAAACCTAATGATGACGGTGAAACACACTCTTTGTCCAAAGCTAACTCATCAAAGAAACCTCCTCCACCCCTCCCTCCCCTACAAATTCACATACCACCAAAATCTCACACTAAGGCACAATAAAAAACACTCTACCCAAATTACCCCCTGCCACGCCCCTACCATGCCTGGCACCCATAGCCCCCTTCCCTCTAATCCTCTTATCCGGGATGGGTCACGCCCGGCACCAATCTCTGGAGCCCCCATCCCTCATTACCGCCTTCAACACCCCATAGATCTTTGACAGGTCAAGCGCAAGCTAAATGAACTTGAGGCTCGAATCAAAAGGTCCTCCATAGTAGCCGAATGCCTCAACATACTCCACATGAATGTTAACAAAATGAATTCTCAAGACAAACAGAATCTTTTGTGCCAATTCCTAGAAGCTCACAAAATCCATGTTGCAGTCCTTACCGAGACCCACATCACCACCCTAGACTCCTTGCTTTTCTCCCAACTCTCGTCAAATTACCACCTCTCAGTCTGTGTTTCCTTGTCATCACACACAGCAGGTATTGTTGTAGTCACACGCCACCCGATACAAGTTCTTGATCCTAAAATTGTCATCCCAGGCCGTGCTTTCTCCTTTACTCTTCATTGGCATTTGCAAACCATCTCTACCACAGCAATCTACGCCCCCGTACATTCTACCGATCGCCCCACCTTCTGGGATACACTCCATGATTCCATTCGAACAACCTCTCCCCTCCTTCTGCTGGGAGGTTTCAACTGCGTAACTCGACCATTGGACAGACTGACCCCTGATCGTGACCCTCACTCTGACATCTTATCTGCCCTCATATCGAGCACCGGTCTTGTTGATACCTTCTACCTCTTCCAACCGCTCTCCTTATAGTTCACATATCGACACCAGGCCTCCAATTCTTCTTCCAGACTGGACCGTATATATCACCATCCACACATCCCCACCCCTATTCGTACCATCTCACACCTCCCCCTAACCCCACAAATCTCGGATCACACACACGCCAACCTTCTCATCCTCCAACCCACGCCACAACACAAACATGGATCATCCTTCTGGAAGCTTAACACATCCCTGCTAGACAGACCATTCGCCCGGAATGTTCTACCGTCCCTTATCGAGGATCACTGGTTGCTAACCAAGTGCGTCCGCACAAATCAAATCAAACAATTAAGCCATCATGAAGCTGAAAGAGAGCGAAAAACCCTCCAACACCTTGAACATCAACTTACCTCCATTCAATACTCATACTCGTCTCACCCCACCCCAACGCTTCATGCTCGCCTTCACATGCTCCAGCAACAGTTACACAGATACTATGCATCTCATCTCCTCTCCCATAAGGAAAAAGCAACCCTCAAGTGGAATCAGCAGGGCAACCGAGCCTCATCTCTCCTTACCCGCAAGACCTCCCCTCCCAAACCTTCTTCTCACATCGTAGCACTACGTGACACGGATGGCTCCCTCCACACAAATCCTAAGGATCTCTCCCGCATCGTGCAAAACTTCTTCTAACGCATCTATTCTCAACCAGATGAAGCACATACCTTTGATACCATTTTACTCCCATCGTATCGGAAGCGCCTTCCATCCCATATCCTCACCCACCTCTCCGCCCCGATAACCAGAGACGAAGTCGTGGACGCCGCACTTAGCCAGCCGCTCCACAAGACGCCGGGCCCAGATGGATTTTCCGGTGAATTCTATAAACATTTCATCCCACACATTGCCACTCAACTGCTTCAATTCTATAACCAACTCTATGAGGATCCCTCACAGGTTACAAGCTTTGCATCATCGATTACCACCCTTATCCATAAGGGCGGAGATCCATACGACATCGCAACATACAGACCCATCTCCCTCCTAACTGTTGAGTATAAGATCCTAGCCAAACTTCTTGCCTCACGCCTTGCTAAAGCTTTACCTTATATCATTCATGAAGATCAGACCGGCTTCGTCCCTAAAAGAAACATCCAACACGCACTAACCCAACTCCACGACCTTCACCATTGGGCTACTCGAACCTCGTCACCACTCTACTTTTTGGCTGCGGACTTTGAGAAGGCATATGACTCCCTCAACTACGACTACCTCTACGCAGCCCTCCACCATCTAGGCCTTTCCCCAGCCCTCATCCAATGGACAAAACTCTTACACCACCACACTCCAACTCGCTTTCTCATTAATGGTCATCTCACAGATGTAATTCCCCTCCTCTCCAGTGTGCGGCAAGGTTTTCCGCTAGCTCCCTTACTCTTCATCTGTGGTATGGAACCCATTGCAGACCTCCTTCGTCACAACCTACGTGGGATTCAAATCGCCCCACACCTTAGGAAATCCTTCATTGGCTATGCCGATGACACCACATTAATACTCTCCTCCACAGAAGAAATCCAAGTTGCATCACGATGTCTCAGGACAATAGCACGCTACACTAGACTATGGGACATTTACCGAAAAACTCACCTGATCCCCATTGGTGCACACATTCCACAACCGCAACACTCGGCCTTTACACTTCCCTTGCACCCAACACGAATTCTAGGACACATGTTCTCCACACACCTTAGCCCGGAGGAAACATGGAATCCTATTGTTTGCCGACTTGAGGCATCGACACTCCTCTGAAAGAAGTTCAGAGCCCCCATACAGACCAAACTCATCGCAATGAATGCCTACCTTAACTCAAAATTCCTATATTATAGAGACATCTGTCCCCCACCTCAACAGCACCTTCCACAGATTAATTCTCTCCTCCTTCAGTTTCTATCGTCAAACAATAAACACCTGGGTCTAGGGAAAGGCCTCCGCCTTTACTCCATTGCTACAACAGCTAGCCCTCCATCTAAGGGCGGCCTTGGTGTCAAATGGCCCACTGTCATCACGGAAGCTCAGGCTGCCAAGTGGATATATTCATTCCTCCAGCCCGGGTAAGCACAATGGAAGCACACTCTGCTCTTCTCGCAAGCCTTCCCCAAGCGTGGACACTTCTTTCTCTCC
This sequence comes from Penium margaritaceum, assembly GCA_023375785.1. Lineage (NCBI taxonomy): Eukaryota > Viridiplantae > Streptophyta > Zygnematophyceae > Desmidiales > Peniaceae > Penium > Penium margaritaceum. The sequence continues at coordinate 6,009 of SZWC01010170.1, forward strand.
CACCCATCTATCCTACGGCTCAAACTCCCATCGATCCACCCGAAGTGGAAAAGCGCCTTCAAGTCCTTCCTCCTTTCTGAACCATCTATTCAACCCCCACGCAGCCTCTTNTGGGTCTAGGGAAAGGCCTCCGCCTTTACTCCATTGCTACAACAGCTAGCCCTCCATCTAAGGGCGGCCTTGGTGTCAAATGGCCCACTGTCATCACGGAAGCTCAGGCTGCCAAGTGGATATATTCGTTCCTCCAGCCCGGGGAAGCACAATGGAAGCACACTCTGCTCTTCTCGCAAGCCTTCCCCAAGCGTGGACACTTCTTTCTCTCCCACCCATCTATCCTACGGCTCAAACTCCCATTGATCCACCCGAAGTGGAAAAGCGCCTTCAAGTCCTTCCTCCTTTCTGAACCATCTATTCAACCCCCACGTAGCCTCTTCGAGGAACTAATGAAGGAATATGTTGCATTCAATCGCTTTATCCTTAAGGAGAATGACAAACCTTTTGGTCTCTCGCAACGAGAACGCTGGCTCCTCACCCATAATATTACGCTAGCAGATACTTATTCTCACCCTCCCCGTCCTTGGTCACGTGCACAGAAAGACATCCTTGACGAAGTTCGAGACTCTCTTCCACTTTCTTGGAGAAGAGCTATCTCTGACGGCCCCTCCCTCTTATCTGCTCACAGACACACCCAATACTTCACCATACAGGATCTCACAGGCCTCCCTATTTAGATTGCATTTCACCTCCTGCAACCTTCCGTCAACTAAGCGTTACCCATGGCAGTGGATCCCGTCTCCCTTGCACTAAGCCCTCACCCCTGGGCACACACCTCTCACATACGAGGGAGATTACTTACTCCTGTAATTGTGTCAGACAATACGTCCATGCTTGGCCTTCCCGCACGACCCGACATTCCTGCGTACCGCTTCCCCTCAATCCTCCCCTCCTTAACAAAGATGTATCATCGGCTCCTTGTGAGGCACAACTTTTGCCCATCGTATGAGGGCAACTGGAAAGAGAAATTCCCTAACAAACCCCTTGACTGGAGATCACTCCGCGCTAAACATAACTTCCTCCCACTTGATCTTAGGGCTAAAGATGTAGAGACAAAAATCCTCTTTCGCTCCATACCTGTTGCAAGACGCACCTGTTTCTCCCGAAATGGATCAAATATGTGCCCATATTGCTTGGTAGAAGAAACAATTGAACACTGCTTCCTCTTGTGTCCTCGTCTTCAACCGCTGGCGTCCCGACTACGCACTATTTTCACCTCCCTCTTTCCCGATGCCACCCCTTCCACCCTGGAATTGCTTATTGGACCCCTAAAACCCAAAATGTTTAGTTTGGCTTGGTCAATTCTTCGTTCCACACTCTTTCAACTTATCTGGCGAGAGAGATGGGCAGATCCGCGCTCTTCCCCTGCGGATAAGATCATTGCTCTATTTCCAACCGCCTTCCAACAACACATTTGGTTAGTTTCAACCGTGCTCTTTCGGCAAAACTCCAAACGGGCTAAGGCCAAGCTGAAAACCATCGAGGATAACTTCGCTGCCGCACTTTACACTAATTACCTCCCCTTCAACAAAGACTTTTATCTATTCTTAAGTTCTCGTTTCACCCTCTGGTGGAAGCACCCCGGCATTTACGTGCCACCTTAACATAGTGTTTTGGGGGGCCGGGTTCAACCCCCGGGCTTCTTTGGTGCTGAGGTAGCCCCCCCGCTTTTGTCGGTTACGACCAGAGGTGAAAAAAAAAAAAACAAGAGGCAGGTGTTGCACGCAAAGCGTGCATAGGGTTACATAGTAAGTGAGCAAAAGTATTCATATTAGTATCTCTTAAGAGAATAAATGATTGCCCACAATCTGGACCACATCATGGAAGGTTTGCCATGAGACTTTACCTCGTCCGTGGAAGCCAAAACTGGTTGTAAATGGACCGCCAAACTGTCACCCACATTTTTCCAAGCTTTTTTTATTTCATTCGCCCATGTGTGCTCTTAAACATTGTGTATGATTTGGGCGAAATCTTCCTACATTACTTCAAGCTATGCTGGATTTATTCCAGCTTGTGTGGATGTAAAAGTTAAGAAAACACAATCAGAAATCAAACGAATGCGCTTGACGGTACAGTATTATATATAACAATTCACCAACATATTGAAGAAGAACCTGAAAAGGCATTTCTTCTAGTTTTTCTCTTAATGTGTTTTATTGATGAATCGATTTAAATGACATTTATTTGTTTTGTATTGTGAACATGCGAGTTTCACACGTCTATCATGAACTTCAGAAAAAAGAATTACCTTTGACAAATTTGGATGAATTTTGAATGTTCCATTATGTTATGAAGAATAATATGACGTAATTATAGGCAGAATTTGATTCATTTACCTACTTCTATGACGATGGTTGAATTTCTTTTCTTTCAATTTCATTATGACCTTGTTTGAAATCGGGTTCACGAGTCTCAAGAGCTACCATGACGACCAGTTCCGTGAAAAAGGACAGGGCGAGGCCAAGGAGGAGCGATCCAACGTACAGTCCTTACCCTTTTGTCTTGGCGTCGGACTTGTCGTTCCGTACTATCCGGGGTCTGTCCGGACATCTAGGTCGATGTCCGTGATTTTTTTCTGCTGGCTCGACCCTCACTGTGCGTCCGCGGACGTGGGGGGGCATACAGTCCGACGAATGTTTGCACTCTGATTGGTGGATGTGTCAGAAAAATGACTGATCCACCAATCACGATTTTCTTCCAGCATTTTTTGGCCACGAACCGATTGTAATAGGTTACTATGTAACCAAAAAAAAAGAAGAAAAAACAAGAGGAAGGTGTTGCACGCAAAGCGTGCACAGGGTTACATAGTAGCCGAGCAAAAGTATTCATATTGGTATCTCTTAAGAGGCTAAATAATTGCCCGCAACCTGAACCACATAATGGAAGGTTTGCCATGAGAGTTTACTTCATCCATGGAAACAAAAAGTGGTTGTAAATGGACTGCCAAACTGTCACCTGTATTCGTTCAAACTAATTTTTGCGTTGCCCATTGTGTATGGTTTAGGTGAACTCTTTCTAAACTACATCAAGCTACGCTATTTTTTTTCCAGATTTTGTGGATGCAAAGGGGAAAAAAGATACCAAAAAGTGAACGAATGTGCTTGAAACTATAGGATTGTGTATAACAATTCACCAACATATTGAACAAGAACCTGAAAAGGTATTTCTTGTATTTTTTATGAATATGGTTTTATCTGATGATTAATTTAACTAAATGATGTTAACTTGTTCTTGTATTGTGAAAATGATAGTTTCACACATTTATTATGAGCTTCGCTTAATAAAGCATTATCTTTTAGAAATGTGGATGAATCTGGAATGTTTCCTTATTATAAGAAATGATGTGACGTAATTATAGGCATTATTTGATTTATTCACCTTATTGTATGAAGGTGGTTGAATTTCTTTTCTTTCAATTGCATTTTGACCAACCTTGAAGCCGGGTTCACGAGTCTCAAGAGTTTAGTATTGAGACCAGTTCTGTGAAACAGCACAGGGCGAGGCCAAGGGGGAGCAACTGGAGGGCCTAAACGTACAGTCCGTACCATTCTATCCTAGCGTCGGACTGCTCATTCCGTTCTATCCGGGATCTGTCCGGAATCGTAGGTCGATGTCCGTGATCTTTTTCGTCTGGGCCGACCTCCACTAGGCGTCCGCGGACCTGGGGGGGCATACAGTCCGACTGATTATTGCGCCCTGATTGGTGGATGTGGCAGAAAAACGACCGATCCACCAATCACGATTTTCTTGAAGCATCTTTTGGCCACGAACCGATTGTAATAGGTTACTATGTAACCCAAAAAAAGTCCTACATTGATTTCGAGCACTCAGAAAAGCAGGAGAGCGATTCCTTGTACACCAGTGAGATTAACTGGCAGGATTTTGTCGTCGACTGCCGGCAACAACAGGTTTCCCGGCAAGTTTGCCGTCTTCTGCTGGATCCTGTTCTGACATCATCCGCGTTCTGTCTTCGTTGATCCCCTTCGTCTTCCCCTTCTTGCCGTCTACAGTGATACGGGTCTTCTCCGGCCTGGAGATAGACATGTGGTCGATGAGACATCCACAGGAGTTTCCTCTCGTTTTCACTTCATTTTCGATGGCATACGACTGACGCAGCTAGGCTGGCGGCTCATCGCGACGTCACGCTGGTTCATTCTTCGGCGGAGTGCTAAAGAAGTGAGGAGGGGGGGGGGGGGGAGGGTTCGTCACAAACCCCCCGCCTCAGATGAGTTTGTGTCAAATGGTAATCAGTAACGTTCCTCCGTAGCAGCACAGATAGAGATGAATGTCTCCGAGTCTTTCCTCGTCAAGCATCGCTCCTAGTGTGCAGTTGCGACAGACCCCGTTTTTGGGCACGCATGAGTTTGCGATGCGGATACTCGAACAAAGTTTCTTGCGGAGCTCGACTACAGGACAAGGGAGAATGAACCTAGCTAACTTAACACGGGTCACACTCTCATCGTGCCACCGTCGCGGACGGCTGTCAGACCGCACGACTTGACTCGACAACAGCAACTAGCACAACGGGCACTGCCGGACAACGGTTCTTGTCTAGACCGGAAAACAGTTCAACGGCGAGCGAGCCTGTCCTGTCTTCTTTCCGCTGTCCCAAAAAAAAAAAAGAAAAAAAAAAAAAGCTGTCGCAACTCAAACTCTCTTCTGTTCAATAATGGCCTCTTTGTACAGCGTCCACTTTGGGCTGGTGGACCCTTCCATGTCAGCACTAATCCCGGACCATCTGCTCTTTTCAGGCAGGATCATTGCTCTCGCCGACTAGTGCTGCTGCTGTTGTGAACACGGCTGATTTAAATTCTCCCAGTCGCTTTCCTCACGCAAGGATCCAAAGCACGTCGCTCATTTACGTCGTTGGCGACGCTGACCTTCGGGTGCTGAGGGGCGATGGCCGCGGGGGACCCCTTCAGAGACACCTGCCTGAGCAAGGACAGAAGCAGAGGCAGGTCCACCAGTTCCCGCAACTTGGCGACCCGAGGGCGGGAGCAGCAGCGGCAAACATGGACGACTGTTTCACTTGCAAACAGCATTTGTTTGCCAGCCTGGCTCCTGATAGCCCTCGCCATTGCAATTCCTGCCAGTAGCTACCGTGTGCCAGCGTCGAACGGCCCGGCAGCCTCATCCATTGCGAAGGGCCATGGCGCGGGGCGGATCAGGCGGCTGCGCGATTTCAATGCCTCTGCAGCTGAGTTGATGCCTGGCAGAGCCTCAACCAGATGGGAGACGGGACTAGCACGTGTTAGCGCAGGTTCCCTCTCCAACCATTGGGGTAGAACTTTGAGAAGACTATCTGCCAAGAAATCTCCTCCTCCTCCTCCTCCTCCTCCTCC
>SZWC01010170.1:35033-46840 GCA_023375785.1 Penium margaritaceum
AGGGAAAATGACCTACTTCAACACAAATAAGGCCTTAGAGCAATAAAAGGTGTTTTTTGTTATTTGTTTTTTTAATCAAATTTTTTAATTTAATTTATAAACATGCAGCAGCTAAGGACCGCTGGATTCCCTCTTAAGGAGATGAATGGATGTCAAAGAGTTATTGGGAGAATCAGAAAAGGATGCATGGAATGACCTAGGTGGCTATGGTAGTGACATGTAGACCCAAGGTGAATCCGAGGAGGAATTAGAAGATGACACAGTCGGCAAAAGGTTACTTATTTTAGACAACAATGTTAAACAGAATCTTGGAGCAAGTGAGGTAAGAAAACATGAGTCCATTTACATTTTCATGCTAAGAGGCTGAAACTGATGACAAAACACCTACAAGAAGATTGAAATGGAAAATAGAGGAAGGTGGGTTAAACCATGATAAGTCACGCCGGAAAAAAATCCTCAAAGAAGAGAGATTAATAGTAATCATTGGAATAAAAAATCTCTTTTCATGAAAGGCAAAGAACCAATGCATGCATGTGAGAGAATAAGAAAGTTTTTTCTCTTTCTATTCTCATGTATAGACTTGAGTGCCTAAAATCAATGTTGCAGCCTATCCTCAGTCACTTATGAGTGAAAGTTACATTCACGAGGTGCAGATGTGGACTTTCACACAAAAACAACATCCGACATGGGTTTTTAACAGCACAACACAAGTTCTAGAAAGCCAAGGATTGTGTGCTTGCATATACTTGAAAATGTTGAGAATGACGAAAACATGAGTTCAGATTCAAATACGTAGGAGCCAAACCTTGTCACCTTCATGATCAAGGTGCTCCTGGGGAACCTGAAAAGACATTGAAATTTACAAGCACAACCCCAAAACAAGCACAAGGAATAAACTAGGTCAAGCATACAATCAGCAACAAGAAGCAAGGGGCATGTCCCATTTGTACTAATGCTCCCCTTGCACCCTGCTTTGTAATGGTCCACGCCATATCGGCCCACTTCCCTACACATGAGAACAGAAAAAAGGCACAGTTAGGCCTTTGTTCGAGATGCCAACTTTACGATGGGGAGAAAACACAATTGATGTAGGTGTCCCTGATGCATAGCGCGTCATCAAAATAGTGATGCACCACGTGGATGAATTCGGTTTGACAATGATGTACATGGTTTGCAGCAATCTTGAGGGCACTTACGTTGTCCTAGATGATGGACATCTGAAAACTGTGAATGTGCACATCATGCAAGAAGATTCACCACCACGTGGCCTCCTTTTTAGCTTCACCAATAACCACACGTTCAGCTTTTTCAGCAGTTTTTGTGGTACATTCTTGCTTTCCGCTCGCCATGACACTTCGTTCACTCCAATACTAAAGACGTACCTAGTCTTGTTGTAGGATCCCGCTGCTGAAGGTGCATGGTCACTTCACTGAATTCAACCAACAGGAAACCATCTGTTGAGTGGGTATGTGGAAGAATGGCTGATGTTTCTTCCATGATGTTCTGAAGATCGTGAACCGAGGCCTGAATGTGAATGCTCTGTTGTGATTTTTTCAGTTGGTAAAGAAGGCTCATTGCGTGTCAAGTTATGTTCGTACATTTATGTTTGTACAAGTTGTTACATAGGCATACATCAAACAGCCCACGATCAACTGGTGTATTTAATTTTCAACCTCAACAATGAGTGTCACGTCCATGGAATCAATGATATTCATCATCCCCTAACATGCAATAAGAGTGACCACCGATTGCAAACCCTCTAACATAGCAACACCCTTCGCTCCTGATCCTCATCTAACAACGGTCACATGAAAGGTCTTCCTGGTCCTGGATCAGTAGGTGCGCATTTGAGGAAAAAGGGTGATGGTGCTGCTGTTAATGGAATAAAGTGGAGAGACGTAGTGGGTGTCGGTAAAGCTGATGACGCTGGTGATACTGATGGTAGGATGGCATTTTCTCTCATCCCAGGTACAATTTCCATAGGTTGCACGTAATGAGAAACATGGAAAACATGTTTGTGGCATGCTACCATGCATTGGTTGGATAGAGAAGATATGAATTAGAACTTTCTTCTGGCCCACACATATGAGTGGAGTGAGTGTGTTCGATTGAGGTGGAGTGCATTTGACCTGATGCAAGTGTTGGAAGGCCTTCCCATGCTTTGCAGTGTAGTAGTATGGCATGAATGACTTCTCATAGAACCTTATGTGCCATGATTCTACAGTATTTCTTGTCTCAAGATCATAGCATTGCCACATTTGTTATATTGTACTCGCTCAAATGAAGATACCCCATTATCCTCCTCCATCAAGCTTTCCTCTCCTATCATCTGGACACCACCAATATCACACTTTGCTACCCCACACTTGAGCTGGTGTTAGATCATCTTTCCTTCTGTACCACGACTTCCATGGATTTATTTTCAACTCTATGTTTCCCTGAGGGATTTAGTTATAAATTCAAACAACACTCTTCGCTGCCACATCAGAGAAGCTTGGAGGCATCCGAATTCATTCGATGATGGTTTTAGCTATTTTATTTAGTTTCTAGTGCAAAAACTCTACGTGTAGCGTACGGACCATTTTTACGGTTAAAAATGGTCTTCAAATAATTGTCGGGTGCTTCAGGTACTCAAGCCTCAAGTTTTGAGGAGCCAAAGCCTGGAAAAACATAATAGGCTAGAGTCTCATTTGACTCTAGCCTGGAAAAATGTCCGTGGCCGGATTCTAGGTGAAAGGAGTGCCGCGATGAAAAATCCATTGCGTCACTCCTCCTCCACTCCTAGCTTAGCGCTAGGGTCCTGTTCCAGCGTGGCAATGCCACGTGGAACGATTAGGGTTAAGATGCATGTTTTGCAAAAATTCCCTATGACGACTACGTCCATTTGTGGCGCGGTTCGTCTCAGCCAAAATGGCTGAGGCGACCATTCGCCCATCCTCCTTGGACTACACTTTCTGAGGGCCAATGTTTTGGGTTCAGAAGTTAGTCGCAAAACAGCCTAGTTTTGCTACTTTGGTATCAGAGCTCCAGGGCTCGAATCCCACGTCAGGATTACCGGAGATGCCGAGGCGGCTCTCACTCCTAGCGGGGGGGAGTGTAGCGTGGCAGTGCCACGCCGACCGGTCGAAGGAGCCACGTGGCTCGAGCGGGGTCACCTGGGACTGTGGGCGGTTGGACGGGATGGCTTGAGGGTCGGAGACCCTCAAGCACCGCGGTTTTGGCCTAGTCGGCCAAGGATTCCGTCCAATCCGCTACATTGGCATCAGAGCCAGCGCTTCCGCGAGATTTTTTTTTTTTGGTGTCGACTACAATCAACCCTTAGATTGTCCCATCGATGGACGGCATTAGCCGACGGAGACATTTTTGGACCGTTCGTCCAAACGCCGTCCGACCGGCGGATCGAGCTCGCTTCCAAGCGCTTATCTCCGGCGAGCGGAGAGCTCTAGTGAAAAAAAAAAAAAACCGGTTTGGCCCTGTTGCAAACGCACCCCGTCGAGAGAGTAAAGCCGGGAGCACGTCGAAGCCCGCTGGAGCCCGCCGGGAGCACGTCGAGGAGGTGGGGAGCGATCCTCCCCGCCCTCCGCCATGCGAGTGACGGGAGGCAAGGGAGCGAATCTCCCTCTCTCCTCCGCCCGTTGCTCATGGCAACCAAGGAGGGAGGGGCGTTTGCCGTCCCTCCCCACTCTCTTCATGTGGGCCGACGGCCCATGGGGCAGGAAAGGGGGCGTCTCCTCCTTCCCCCTCCCCCCCCTTCCCCCGTGTTGAGGCCGACGGCCCATTGGGGAGGAGACGGGGCGTCTCCCCCCCCCTCCCCCTGCTCTCACACGGGCCGACGGCCCATGGGGAAGGGGAGGGAGCGCCTCCCCCTCCCTCCCTCTCTCGCACGGGCTGACAGCCCATGGGGAAGGAGAGAGGGCATTTGCCTTCCCTCCCCCCCCCTTCCAGGTGGGCCGACGGCCCAAGCGGAAGGAGAGGGGACGTATCCCCCTCTCCCCCATGCTCAGATGGGCTGACGGCCCATGGGGGGAGGAAGGGGGCGTTCCCCCCTCTCCCCCCCCCCCCCTTCATGCGGGCCGACTGCCCATGTGGGGAGAGAGGGCGCGTTTCCCTCTCCCCCCCCCCCCCTTCATGCGGGCCGACTGCCCATGTGGGGAGAGAGGGCGCGTTTCCCTCTCCCCCCCCCCCCCTTCATGCGGGCCGACTGCCCATGTGGGGAGAGAGGGCGCGTTTCCCTCTCCCCCCCCCCCCCTTCATGCGGGCCGACTGCCCATGTGGGGAGAGAGGGCGCGTTTCCCTCTCCCCCGCCCCCCCCCCCCCCCCCGTGGGCCGACTGCCCATGGGGGTAGAGAGGGGGCGTTTCCCCCTCCCCCCCCCCCCCCTCACATGGCCGACGACTAATGAAGAAAGGAGGGGAGCCGGTCCTCCCCCCCCCCCTCAAGAAGGCAGATAGCCCAAGGAGGAGAGAGGAAGTGACCTTCCCTCTCCCCCCACTCCCTCACAAGGGCCGACAGCCCATGGTGGAGGCGAGGAGGCGGACCATCTCGTCCCCCCCTCACACGGGCCCATGGCCCATGGAGGAGGGGAGAGGAGGAAGCTTCCTCCCTGCTCCGACGTCGAGGGGAGGAGGCTGCCCGCCAGGCGCAGGAAACCAAATATATTAAAAAAAATCTCCAATTGAGGAAAGCGCGAATGGCGCAATCCATTGACAGTAGAACGCCGGCCGAGAAGTTGTGTGCTCAAGTCTGATCGGAGAATCTTTTTTTTTCCCAGGCCTTGTGGGTGGCCCATAGGAATGGAGACAACATTCTCCCTTGAACCCAGTTTTGACCGCCGTAAAAAACGGCAAAGAGCTTGGTCTCAGCTCTGCAAGCATGGAAAATGGAAAAACCGATTGTTTTACCCAACACACCACCAGGTGACACTTGGAAGATTCCAAGCATGAAACAAAGAAAAAAAGGGGCACTTGACATGCCAAACTTTAGTTCATTCTTCATGAATCCTCAAGTTGAGGAAACCTATGTCAACCGTGTGAAAAAACGTTTGAAACGGTGAATACGTTTGTGCTCAAACTCAAGTGTGTGGTCAAGTTGATCATGGGTTCGACACACAACATCTAAAAGCTCTACTTGAGTTCTTAAAGAAAAATCAGGATTCCTGATTTTCTTTTGTTTAATTTTTCGTCCAAACCACAAAAGGAGGAAAACCGAAAGTTTTCCATGTCGTGAACGGCATTCACTTGGAAACGCTTCAATGCAAAAAGTTTAGCACCGACAGTGCCGAAAGTTTTGTGGATTAGCCTCAAAATTTGGGGTACCCCGGAAGGGCTGACCACGACGTGGCTCTGCGTGGGTTGTACATGAACCAATTTTGTGTAGGCAAAAGAGCCACAACGGTGTACACCGGGTTGCAAAACCACAACGGTGAAGTACATGGAGACAAATTCTTTATTCAAAATAAAATGAGGAAGGCACTGGACGTGCTCTGACCACTCGACAACTCATCTAATCGTCGCAGCAATGTGAAATATGCGGACATCACAAAACGAGTGTCGATTGCATTGTTACATGGGCTTCAACCACGTCATCGACGGAAGTACCGATTGCACCATGGGCAACAGCACAAAAGCTGGCTGCACAATATTTTCTCCGTGTCGAACACACCAATGAAAAAGTGCTAGTTGCAATGTAAGCATGGATGCCGAAAGCATACGCGATGCTAGTGCCGAACGCACTGCTTGTGGTCTACGGAGATATGACCAAAATAAATGCCGATTCCGTATCCACGTGGGTGTCGATTGCACCAAGGATGATGCGGTCGGTCATTTGTGAATGGGCCTTTAACAGAACAAGAGTGTGAGTGCCGATCGTACGCAACACACACACACACACACGATGGTGGAAATCCACGCGTGATGGTCGACTGACAAGTGCCGGTTGCACTTGGAATATGACGAACATATAAAAGACAATTGTAGTATTCACGCGAGTACCGAACGTACAATCACCATGATATTGAATGCACGGCCGATGAGTACGTTGTTTCAAATTTTTGACACGAGTGTCGAATGCACCATTGTCATAAACATCAATTGCACGATTGACAAAAGCTGCGGGTTGCACTTTTGTCGTGGGTGCTGAATGCACCACTGCTGCAAGTGCCGAACGCACTATGGCCGTGAATTCCGAGTGGACTAGTGATGCTACTGTTTATGGTACAACACATGTTATAAGATGCCGATTGCAACAATAACATGGGTGTTGATCGTACCTCGTTGTATCAACTAGCAAAAACTAGCCAACTCGTTGCCTCGACAGTCTAGCTTGTGATAGACTACCAACAAAAGCATATGATCTATGCGTAGAAATGGTTCTAGAGACAAGCATGTTGAGCACATTGTTTGAAGTGCCAAAATACTTTGGCTGACGTTTGCAAGGCATCTTGACGACGACGAGGATGGTGATACTGTCGGATTCCTCGAATAGAGAATCGACAGACATGGCTAGAAACAATCACAGACGGCTGTGGTGATCGGATGGACGCCCAAACGGCATAACAAAAACACAACGATCTCGGTCACCACCGACAGGGATGACCATTGGAAGTTTGAAAACTTTGCCCTGCCGATAGCAGTATGGAAAGGTACTTCCGACAGAAGTGCAAACCAAATTTCAATGGATAAGTCACATGTGTGACGGGGACGATTTCCTCGATTCTAAAGCATGGTAAAGGTGGACAAACTCCTCCGTTTCCATGCATGGAATGTGCTACTAAAGCCTAGTCAGCTGAGCACCAGTTCCAAAACATACACGGCATGTATGACCGCCGAATGCGAGCACGCATGACAAAACGCCACTTTCAATGGATCATGGTATGTGATTCATGCTATGACACCTTAGCCACGTGGAATGGGTGCACGGCATGCGTGGATTACGTGCACGACATGCGCAAAAACCTTATCCACTAATTGCCGAGGCAAATTATGAATAAGGTGGACTGAAGAATGATCACAACATTTTTTTTTAGATTTGAACAAGCTGACGGTATCAGCTAATGTTTTGGATAAAAATGGCGACACCATTTCACCAAGCAAGTTGTTTGGTAGGGAAAGGACGACAGTAGCACGTCCCATTGCACAACAATGTTTAAAGGCTAATGCGATCGTCTCATGTCTAAGCCCGTGACATGACCATGTCATAAGATGTGAAAGAGACCCGGTGTGTTAGCACGCAAACTTCTATCCTCGATGATTGACATTGTGCTGCTCGTACACAGTGTGTACTGGATGCATAAGTACCTTTTGAAGGTTTTGTGCACCACTACTCATGGACGGTGTGAACATCGGTCCACAATTGAACGTGTCAAAGATGATACGCTCGAATAGATTCTCAATGGCAAAACCATTGACACCTTCTAACTCGGTGAGTGATGGATACAAATCTTGGTACCTGATCAGTACCAACGACATAAAGGTACATGAGTGTACCAACAACCCCCTTTAAAGCACAAGAATACTCAAGAAAGGGGTTTTAATTGTGCCACAGAGAGAGAGAGAGAGAGAGAGAGAGAGAGAGGGAGAGAGAGAGAGAGAGAGAGAGAGAGAGAAAGAGAGAGAGAGAGAGAGAGAGAGAGAGAGAGAGAGAGAGAGAGAGACTCTTCCTTGGGTCCTGAACGGTTTAAGCCGCCATAGTGCGGTGGTCGAAGACTGTAAGAGTCACTCTCTCGCGTATGACAAGATCGACTGAATGTCGAATGCAAACAAATTTGAAGGCGATTCCTTCAGTCTATCATCACTCGATGAGTGAACATGTCATGGACATTGATAGACACAAGTGCGTGAACCAATGTCGGTGACATGAGTTTACGCACGATTTTGTGATAATTCCATTTAAGAGAAAACGGATGATGCTCTTTTTCTACTGATGGAGTCCCAGAGTACTATGGCGATCTCATAGTGTTCTATAAGTCAACTGCAACATAGTTGGGATCACGTCATGGTCTAGGTTTTGACATCCAAAGGTTATGACCGTGGAGACGATCCATAAGCCGATCGTTTTGTGCTAACAGTGTGTTAGCACCTACATCTTGGTGGTCCGACCGACCACATACCATATCATACTCAACATTGGGACAACTAATGACCAGTGCGTCATAACTAAATGTTGATGTGAAAGGGCTATCCACATAGGCCTTGAGAAAAGATATTTCTCATCAGATTCTTTTGATGTTTTGAGACACTTCTCCAAGTTGAAGCCATCCCGACACAGTACACTAGTTGTGTACGTCACGCTCGTCAAACATCATGCTGATGGATTCCGGTCACACCAAGGTATGGAGTAGCACCAGCTATCCAATTTGTTGGAGCAAAACCAATCTCCGAGAGAGATCATAATGACTACGGTGTAGTCGAACCATGCTTCACTGACTTGAAAGGTCATGGTGAAGCGACTCAAGCCCCTTGGTTTCAGGGATGGTTCAATTGAAGTACATTGCCGAACGCAAGTACAATACAATCTTGGATGTCGCTATGGTGGTATCCACAATGGTGGATGTTTGCCGGGATGTCTTCAATAAGGGCGATCCCCTCCACGAATGCCTCGGGCGAGGCATATGGAAAATACTCTATTGAATGGAAGTACCGAATGTACATAATAGAAGACATTGAAGCAACACGGATTGTTGCAACTTGGCGAACATTATCCATTAACGGGGTCTTAAATGGAACCCTTGCACGCGATTATGTTATCGCAAACAGATTCAGGAACTAGTTGTTCCAAGATTACCGGATGTGATTCGGAGGTGTTCGATCACAATTTCATGGAACTGACACCCGAAAGGTGTTCTTCCAACTTATTCCAAAATGATTATGATCATGGTACACCCGTTTGGTGAATACCGAACGATGAACACTTTGTCCGTGGATGGAATCCATGGTTGTTGAGATTGGTTATCTCAGTTTATCTACTTCAAAAACAGCGTGCTTTTGACGGGGACGTGAGCGGCAACGTACGGTACCCATTTCAGACAGAAATGAGGGGATGATGGTTGAGACCAAGATCATCTAGGTTGGAGCATTGTCGTGTCCAGTGATGGATTTTGACAAGAAATGCGTATGCCAGACGACCAATGCCGCCTCCTTCAAAGATGAGTGCAATGTTTGAATGGAAAAACAAGTGTGCTCAACAACCATGTCTTAGGATCTTGGTGCCTCCCAATCCTAAGATAAAGCTAGCATGCGAGTTGCATGGGCTTAGTGGAGCTTGGTTGAGTTCAGCCAACCAACCCACAGGTGTTGAAAGAGGTCTAGTAGACCTANAGTGCAATCTTTGAATGGAAAAACAAGTGTGCTCAGCAACCATGTCTTAGGATCTTGGTGCCTCCCAATCCTAAGATAAAGCTAGCATGCGAGTTGCATGGGCTTAGTGGAGCTTGGTTGAGTTCAGCCAACCAACCCACAGGTGTTGAAAGAGGTCTAGTATACCTACACGTGGTCATGAACACGTGGTTGCAAACCGAGAGGATTGATGTCCGTATCTTAGATTGCACGTATTGAAAATGTTACGAGGAGGTACCACCTCGGCAGCAACCCTTGGGAAGAGATAATGTCCAAACGACATGGGAAGCATTGTGTGGACCTCGACAGTTTTTGCGGGGATGCCCGGTTAATTGGTCGCAGGGACGCTCCTTGCAAAGGGGGAGGAGGCGTCACCACAACAGCTTGCTGAACACGTACCACACTGAATGTGGGAAAATTCATCCTACATACTCTCTTCCAAACTGGCATGACATCGTTGACATGAACGTCTTAAAAGGCATCGACTATGCCATTGATACACACGTATGATGAGTCTTCGATGAAGACTCACCAACCCTCGTAAAGAACGTACAAGGATTGTACATGTCTCATCTTGGCAAGAGCCAAGGGATCACGCGATCAACACTGGATGTTGTACGCAAATGACACTAATCACAAAAACCACAAGTGTGTGGTTGATTGTGCGTGAACGTGACGCAACCGTGTTGCGGATGACAAGAGTTCACACATGTGATCTTGTTTGCGCTCTTGTTGCATGGTTTGTATCATGAAGTACGCGATGATCAAACCTCCGTGAGCAAAGACGAACCGGGACGGTTCGAAGCAAAGGGAGAGTTATGTAGCGTACGGACCATTTTTACGGTTAAAAATGGTCTTCAAATAATTGTCGGGTGCTTTGGGTACTCAAGGCTCAAGTCTCGAGGAGCCAAAGCCTGGAAAAACATAATAGGCTAGAGTCCCGTTTGACTCTAGCCTGGAAATGTCCGTGGTCGGATTCTAGGTGAAAGGAGTGCCGCGATGGAAAATCCATCGCGTCACTCCTCCTCCACTCCTAGCTTAGCGCTAGGGTCCTGTTCCAGCGTGGCAATGCCATGTGGAACGATTAGAGTTAAGATGCATGTTTTGCAAAAATGCCCTATAACGACTACGTGCATTTGTGGCGCGGTTCGTCTCAGCCAAAATGGCTGAGGCGACCATTCGCCCATCCTCCTTGGACTACACTTTCTGAGGGCCTACGTTTTGGGTTCAGAAGTTAGTCGCAAAACAGCCTAGTGTTGTTACTCTACGATTACATTTATCTAAGTTGCATTCTTAGCAAAAATATAATGTTAAACTCCTTAAAAAATAAGAAAATCCTTAAAACCAGATTTGCAAACTAACTCTTTCTATTGCTAAGGGGAATGCATTGTGTTATCCCACACTCGGGTTGCATTCGGGGTAGCCAATTTAGACTGCAAATGCCGCATAGCCCTTTCCTTTGAAAAGGAGACACCATTTCATCGATGGGTCGTCATCAGTCTAAAGAATCAACTTGCAACTTCTACTACTAATGGTGGATCCTGATTGCAAATCCATGGCTTGGAGCCATGGATTTACACTGTTGATGGGGTAATGGTTCCTGTGTCATTTTGTCAGTTCCATATCCAAAACAAGAATGTAACCTCTGCTGCGTTTTGGATCATTTCAAGGTCAAGGCCATCTGCCAGAAAAGCTTACGTGAGTCATCTCAGGGAAGACAGTCCAATGTGAACCAAGGGCTGATGCAGAATTCATCTAGTGCTGATTCCTAGTCTGGTAGAAAGTTTAGATTGGGCTTGTGAAAAGCTGATTTAAATGTTTGCGGCATGTTTTACAAAAAACCCACAAGTGGGCCCTGAAGAATTTATGTACGACCTTGGTTCATAGTAAACCAGTTGTTCCTCTGTTTCACCCTAAATCCTCCCCCAACATTTTTCCTTAACCTGTACAGTGAGTTAATCCTGAGCCGTGGGACATAAAAATCTCATTTTATAAAAAACTGATCTTTCTTTCTTTAGCAAAGACCATTCCAACTCCTACTAATGGAACCGGCTCCCCTGAGATGTTCATACTTTACAGGAGGGTCGGAGCATGCCATGTTTTAAACTAACTTACATATGAGTTCATGTGATGTGTAGCACCTATTTCAATGATCCAATGGGGTATCCATCATGCTTATTTCATATGGAACGCAGTGTCTTTGATTCTTGCCCTTCACCCAATGTGTAAGAGATACCACATTGCTGATTTCTGAGACGGAATGCTTTCATACATCTGGAACACGCATCCAAGATCCGATGAAAGGCCAACAGCTTGCTGTGAAAATGAAAGAATGCCATCTCCCCCATTCATCGTGGCTCCATTTTTCTTATGATATTATTCTAAACCTCTTAGTTTTTCTTCACCAAGGGGAATTCTGATTCCATCCTCTTTCCTTGCTGACTCTCTCTCTCTCTCTCTCTCTCTCTCTCTCTCT
>SZWC01010171.1:11507-31867 GCA_023375785.1 Penium margaritaceum
CCCTGAAGGTGGATGACCCTACACAGCTGGGGGAGACAGTGGACGTGACCTTGTACCTCCGTCTCATCGGATCTCTGATGTACCTGGCCACTACCACGCGTCCTGACATCGCGTTCGCCGTCAACCTCCTCGCTCAGTTCTCGCAGGCTCCACGTGCGAGAGCTCTTCACGCGGCTGTGCAAGTGGTACGGTACGTGGTCTCCACGCCGTACCTCGGACTCTGCTTTCGTCGGCAGTGTTCGGTGGTCCTTGACGGCTACACTGAGAGTGACTGGGCTTAGAGCCCTGATGGGCGCAGTCGTACTGGCTACGTGTTTCTGCTCGGTGGTACCACTTTGTCTTAGCGAAGCGGGAAGCAGGGATGCATTGCACGTAGCTCGTCAGAGGCAGAGTATGTTGCTTTGGGCGCAGGGGCTCCTGAGGCGGTATGGCTGCATCGCTTGTTTCTTTGAGCTTGGGCAGTCAGTACCCGCCATTGTGCTGCATTGCGACAACCAGAGTGCTCTCGCCATTGCGGAGATCTCTGGCATTTTTCATGCTTGCACAAAGCACATTGCGGTTGAGCATCACTTCGTTCGTGACCTGGTGGACCGACGCGTGATTTCCATCATGTGGGTTGGTACTGACATGCAGCGTGCTGATGTCTTGACGAAGGCACTTGCTCGCGGAAAGTTCCTGGTGGCCATTCGTTTTGTTGGACTTCGCCCCGTGCGTGAGAGTGGTTGAGTGTGGGATGTGCGTCTGCGTCTCATCTATTTGTGTTACTCACTATTGTGTTCGTACCAGTGCTGCACGCGTATGGACATGCGTACCATCGGGACATGGGGGAGTGTTGTGCTTTGTGCCGTTCCTGTACAGTTACTGTGACCACTCGGCCCTGTCCATACTCATGCAGATCCCTGAGGCGGGCGGCCCTGGTGACACCGGCGCGACGACAGGCGGCGGACTACCAGCTTGGAGGTGGCCGACCACTGCACTGGAGCCCCAGATGCCACCGGGACTCTCTGCTGTGTCTTCTACATCTTGCAGGCGTCTTTTGGTAGACTGGCCATGAGGCCTATTTGCATGTTTTTGCATTGTATGCTCACTGTCTCTCAATGGATGCATGCATGTGACCAGTCGTAGCGTCTGTCGTTTGATTCTGCACGTCTAGGTTCAGACGGTGTAGCATTCTGACATGTGTGCGCAGAGTTACGGCCAAAACAATGGTTTTGGGCTGGTTTTAGGACAGCTCTTGGACTGCCACGTGCGACACCCGCCGTGCGCTGCGGCAGGTACTTATGCCTTGGACCTGTCATTTGTCATCTCTCTGTGCATATGCTATATTGAAGCATTCTGACACTTTGCCTTGTGTCTCCCAGCCAAACCCGTGCCGTAGTGTGTACGACCTGTGACTGTCGACACCGTCTGATCAGGCACTGACGCCTAGTCAGCGGCTGCGTTGCTAGGAAGCTTCCACGCATTTTCTCAGCCACCATGCCTACGCATCTGCACCTACTCCTCCCCATCTATGCATGCGCTTTCAAGTGTGCGCCTACATACCTGTGCATCATGGCATGCGCCTCAAAAACTGCGCCTCTATGCCTATGCTTTGCCATTTGCCTTCCCCCTCTACGTCTGAGCCTTCGTGTGTGCGCCTCCGTCCTTATGCATTAGTGCATGCACCTCCACTCCTCCACATCTGTCCGTACTTGGACTCTCGCACCTATTTCTTTGCGCCTTTGATTTAACGCCTCCACCTACAATGTAACAAATCGTGTCTCCAGCTCCTACTCTGAAGTCGTCGTTGGAGTTCGTAGAATGGCATTCTCAGTCCGCGTCAGGGATTTTTCCCCCTTCGCAGGACTGAGGGGCAATCGTCATCAACGACCCATACCAGGGAGACTCGAATGTTTCGAGTCTCCGGAGGCCCATTTCCGTTTTTAACCAAACCCCTGGTTTTGGGCCCCAAACCGGGGGTTTTTACCTCAAACTTGTGTGTTCGCACGAGTTACTTCATTCATTTTATGTCCAATTTCGTCGCAAACGAACTTCGATTTACGTTTTGTCGTTCTGGCGCGAAATCGTCGCGTGCGAGGCACGCTAGCGATTTTGTGCCAGCTCTCTCGACCCCATCCTCGCTCCCCCTATCCCTCGTCCTCGCTTGCTTGTTTTGCAAGGAGGGTGAGGGAGGGCGAGGGCACGAGGCCACGAGGCCTCGCCCTCGAGGCCCTCGTGGCCTCTCAGCCGCCGATCGGGCTGAGGCCGCGATCGGCGGCTGGCGGCTGGCCGGTCGGTGGCCGGCCTGTCGCTTGGCCGTCCGCCGGTCGTCCAGCCGGCCGGCAGCGAGCTGGCCGGCGGCCAGCACTTTGCTGGCCGCCGGCCAGCCGTCGCTGTCGCGAGGGGTGGTGCGCAACCACCCCTCACTTCAGCGAGGAGGGAGGGCTGAACCGACCCTCTCGCTACATTCCTCCCCACTTATCTTGAACCGTCCCGGTTCATGAACAACAAGTAGGATTTTCAGTCAGTGAGTCATCAACTTTGTGAAAGAAAATTAATAATTTCAATCACCAGCTAGACATGAACACGTGCATGGTACTTAGACCTAAGCTACAACGTTTTGGTCAACATGGCTAGCGGCCTCCCCCCTTTAGGCTAGAGCGTCCGCGCGACAACCATGTTGGGCGTCCCCAACCTCCTATGGTCGCTGTCCATGAATGCTGCCCTGTGGGAATGTTGTTCACTTTTTCCGCGTTCAGGTGGTACCTCCTGCCACGCGTCGATCTGTGCGAGCTGCAATCTCGCTCCAGTACTCGTTGACCACCCCTGTGGGCAACCAGGATTCGGGTTCCCATTAATTATGTTCGGGTCCACAACCGGCCCAATGAACAAGGTACTCCCTAACGACGCGCGACCGAAGAGTACGCTCTCAGTGCTAGAGTAGGCAAAGGACCTCGTATTGGCCGTCGGCAGCAAGGACTGCTGGCGGTGGCTGAACGAATTCGTCTGCCGTGTATGGAGCCAGCAAGCTCACATGAAACACGTCATGTATTTTCATACTCGGCGGAAGTAGCAATCGGTATGCCAGTGGCCCGATGCGTGCCACAATGGGAAACGGCCCAATGCACTTCGGTAGAAGTTTTCTTGCCCCTAGCGATTTCAGCCAATGGTTTTTAGTGCTAAGCAGCACTTTGTCACTGATGTCAAACGAGACCTCCCGGCGACCTTTGTCGGCATATGCCTTTTTTCGCTGCCGAGCTGCTTGAAGGTGACCCTTCGCCTCCTGTAACAAGGATTGGATGCGCTCGGCAAAGGCTTGAGCGGAAGGAACCTGCCCTTCTGTACTCCCACTCTTCACCAATGAAGAGGGTACCACTGGATGCCGACCACTGTTCAACATGAACGGTGTGAACTGTGTGGACTCGTTCATCGAGTTGGTCTCTGCAAACTCTGCCGGTGCTAGGAATTTATCCCAATCTTGCATGACAGGGTCCACGAACATGCGGAGCATCTGCTCCAGAGTGTGATTCATGCGCTCTATTTTTCCATCAGTTTGAGGGTGAAATGCTGTCGACATTTCTGACTCACTGTCGAAGTACTCGTGCATCTTTTGCCAGAACTTACTAGCAAATTTTCGATCTCGATCGGAGATAATGCGTAACGGCAAGCCATGGTACTTTATGACACCCTCAAAGAAGAGACGAGCGGTCTCCTCTGCGTTCACGTCAGTGGTTGTAGGAATGAATTGTGTCATCTTCGTCAAAAGATCCACAACCACTAGTATTGCATCGTGGCCACGGGCTCTGTCCGGAAGATCAGTAATGAAGTCCATGCTGACGCACTCCCATGGAGTCCCAGGAATGGGAAGCTGTTGGAGGAGTCCAATAGGCTTCTTCTTATTAGCCTTATTCCAAAGACATGGGTCGCATGTCATGCACTACTTACGGACATCGACACTCCATCCTGGCCACCAATAGTGGTCCGAGAGTGCCTGTCCGGTCTTTCGGGGTCCCACATGACCTGCAACCGGCGGGTCGTGGAACTGGGAGATAGCCTTTGCTCGAAGGTCTCCTGAGTTTGGCACAACAACTTGTTCTCCATGCCGGAAGATTCTTGCGACCTCCACCAAGCCGTATTTGTCCACCTTTTGAGAGTCTTGAAACCAAGAATCCACACAGTATCCCATCCGGATCCTGTTTACAAAACCGTTGTTCTGGATAATCTCTGGTGGTGGTTGCCGCAAAGGTGCAGAGGGATGTGGTGATTGTACTGTTGCTGTTGCAAGGGCCATAAAACACCCACTGACCTCGGTGGTTGCATTAATTTCCACAGGTTGTCGACTTAGTGGATCGGCCACATTAATGCGTCCTGGCCGATATTCCCATGTGAACGAGAATCGGCTCAGGTATTCGCTCCAACGCGCCTGCCCTTGACAGGTTCGGTTGCGTTTGGAAAAACACCAATGGATTATGGTCGGTCACGACCGTCACACCCCCTTCAGCACCCTCGAGGTAGCAACGCCACATCTTGAAAGCATGTACTACCGCAAGGAGCTCTTGATCCCCACTCGTGTACCGCGTTTCCGCGGGGATGAGCTTCCGGCTCTCATACACAACTGGGTGACCGTTCTGCATGAGGACGNTATTCGCTCCAACGCGCCTGCCCTTGACAGGTTCGGTTGCGTTTGGAAAAACACCAATGGATTATGGTCGGTCACGACCGTCACACCCCCTTCAGCACCCTCGAGGTAGCAACGCCACATCTTGAAAGCATGTACTACCGCAAGGAGCTCTTGATCCCCACTCGTGTACCGCGTTTCCGCGGGGATGAGCTTCCGGCTCTCATACACAACTGGGTGACCGTTCTGCATGAGGACGACTCTGAGTCCTACTACCGACGCATCACATCGAACCTCCCACAGTTGCAATGGATCTGGAAGAGCTAGGACGGGCACCGTGGATAGAAGCTCTTTGACTTTGAGAAAAGCGTTTTTGCAATCAGGTGTCCATTCCCAACGCACGTCTTTTCGCGTGAGCCTGGTTAGCGGTGCTACCAGGGTCGAATACCCTTGCATAAACCGTTGAAAGTAGTTTGCAAGGCCGAGGAAAGACCAAATCTGCCCAACATTTTTGGGGCGTGGCCAGTCCACAACGGCTTGGACCTTTCGCGGGTCGACACGGATGCCGTCCTTGCCGACGATGTGTCCAAGGTATTCGAGCTCCTCTTGTGCAAACGTGCACTTGCTCACTTTTGCATAGAACTTCTGTTCCCGCACGATGATGAGAACTTCACGTAGATGTTCTATGTACTCTTCCATTGATTTGGAGAAAACCAAGATGTCATCCAGGTAAGCCAAGATAGACTGCCCGAGGTGCTTGGCAAACATTCGGTTCATTTCTCTTTGGAAGGTTGCCGGGGCATTTGTAAGTCCGAAGCATAACACTCGGAACTGAAAGTATCCCATGTGCGTTTGAAATGCGGTTTTGGGCACATCATCTTCTGTGATGCGGATTTGATGGTACACTTTAGACAAGTCTACGGACGAAAATACTTTTGCGCCTTGGAGTTGGTGAAAAAGGTCCTCGATCCGCGGTAAAGGGAATCGATTTTTCACCGTCAGTTTGTTCAACGCCCGGTAATGCACGCACGTGTGTAAACCACCGTCCTTTTTGTTCAAAAAAAGGATCAGCGCACCATACGGCGAGCTACTGGGCTCAATCCACCCTTTTGCAAGGTACTCTTTGATTTGGCGTTTGGCCTCTCGCCTTTCTACTGGACTAAGGCGATACATGGGTCTGGACGGAGGAGTAACCTCCGGTTGTAGCGGAATTGTGTGGCCCATGTGTCTTTCTGGTGGAAACCCAGCCGGTGGGTCTTGGAATATGTCCGAGAACTCCGCCAATAGAGACCTGATCTCTTGTGGCGTGTCTTCCTTCACGTCGTCCTCCACTTTCTGCAGCTTAGACAAGAAGTATCAACAACCTTGTCAAAGACGTCTCTTGACCTGCATCGCAGACAAGCTGGCATGGATTTTGAGTCGGGTCGGTGATAATTCCGTACTCGAAATCAACGTAAAGCGGTATTGTCCTTTTCGGAGGATTAAACGCTTTGATTCAAAGCACATTAGAGCCTTGTTGTCACGGAGCCAGGGATCGCCTAGCACCTCGTGAAACGGGTCAAGAAGGTTGAGTACCTTCAACGTGACACTCTGTGTGTACCCTTGAATGCAAATTTTTGCTTTACAAGTACCGATCACGGGTACCGTACGGTTTTCACCGACAAAAACTGCACCATTTGATGGCTCGTATTTCAGGCCAACCTGTCGAGTAAACCCAAGGCTAACAAAAGAGTCATCTCCTCCAGTGTCAGCAAGTACGTTCAGGGGAACACCAGCTAGGTGTCCTTTGAACTGCATCGTCATGTTGCCTCCACTATTCGAGTGAACAGACTCGACGACGGCAAGCCGATTTTGTGATAAACACGGAATCTATACAAAGGCCGTTGCAAATCCTATGATTCATCCACTCAAGTCCACATCTTCTGGGCACCTGTGAATTTGGCTAGCACCTTCGAGTCTTTAAACTTGACTGGGTCGAAATCGTCGACTAAAGGTACTGCGAACGTGCTTGAACTCATTGCTTTGAGGGCATTTGCTTCAGTCACTATGTCACACAACTCTTGCACAGTGGTCGGTGTCACCACCACTAAGCATGTACGATCATGCATCTCGTCCGGGGATGCAAGGTTTAGTGGGAAATGTCAGTCAGCAAGTGTAGAATGAGGTTCAACAAGAGGACAATAGAGAAATTTGAACTCGTCAAAAACTCAGATTGTTTTATATCCTCACCTGAAAACATGAACCCACACTCGTGATCCAGTTTTACCCCTGAGTGGTCCCCACTGACGTCACTCAGGGGTGGGGAAAACCCGCCCCACGGCCCTGTCCGTTACCACGGCAGGGCCCATTGCCGCAACCGTGACCTTGTCCACGGCCCTGTCCGCGGCCTCCTCTTGCACCATCCCCACGAGGTGCTACTGCTACAGCTAACGCCGCAACCTCTTGTCCACCCCCAGCAGCCTAAGGGTAGTGAGCCCTAAAGTGGCCCAGCTGCATGCAGTTGTGGCAGAGCCCTTCGCAGAAGGATATGTTGCGACGCTCACGCGCCGCCTACAGCTCGTCATTCTCGCGGCTGCGCTTATTGTTGGGGCCCTTGTATCCACCAGCCTTCTTGGCTAGAGGGTTTGCAAGCTGCTTGCCCTTGGCCCCACCTCGCTGTCCAGCTGACCCACCAGCCCCTGCCGCGTCCATGCGCATGTCGTGACCTTGCTGTGCACGCGCGTTCGGCTGTACATCAGAGTAGTGCTTCAGGTTTGCCGAATACACTTCACTCATGTAGTCGTGCAACGCCCTCCACCTTGTCCAAGCTTGGCCAGTGGCTGTCTTGGTGGTCTTGTCCTTCAGCTTCTTGCTGGTGAGACCATCACACAGGTACTCCAGAAGCATGCACTCTGAGTACTTGAAGGTCTGAGTCCCATCGCCCTCGGTGAAGCTTTTGGCTTCCTCCACGAGTGCGGCGAACTCGCTCAAGTAGGATTTGAGCGAGCTGCCCAGCTGCCTGAAGTCCTTGATCTTGTGGAAAGCACATTGCGCCTCCTCACGTTGGGTGCACTTCTTGTGCATGATCGCGCAGAAGGCCTCCCACGGCATGGGTTGCCACTCGAGGTGCGGCTGCTGCGTAGTCCACTCCTTGACCACATACTTGAAGAGTTTGTCTTCAAGCCGCGTCATGGCAAGGTCACCCCACTGGCTGAGTGGAGCCTTGAAGACACATAGAACGTGCTCCATGCGGTTCAGCCAGCTGGTCAGCTTCACTCCCTTCCAAAAGATCTCTACACTGTGGAGGAAGGACGTGTTCATGACCGACCCCAAAGTCGTCGAGGTAGGCAACTCCTCGCTGCCACCGGCAGTGGCATCCGCAGTTACGACATGTTGCACTTGCTGTTGCATCCGCACCTGGGTCACGCTCTGCAACGCCTTGTTGAGGTCGTACCATCGGCGGCTTGCCTCATGGGAGGCCAGGCGCTGCAGCTGCCGATCACGGTCAAGGTCCGTGATGCTCTGCCCGACGTGGGCTAGCAGGTTGGCGAACGCGAACTTGAGTTGTGATGTCATCAGAGCATCGACGATAGCCTCCGGGGCCTCGCGTTGTCCGTGCACCCTTACCCACTGCAAGAGGGTATGGTTCGCGTACACGCCTCCAAGGAGTCCCACCTTTCAGAGGAGACTGTCGTCGGCGACGTCGCTCGAGTGGGCACTGCCTTGCCCCATTGCGGCCGCATCGTAGGAAGGGGGGTCCGCCCCCATTCCTCCGAGGGATGCCGTATCCCCACCGTCGGTGGTGATCCTGAGTCGGCCTCCCGCCTCTGCAGCAAACTCCGTGAGCCTACAACGGTCCTCACGAATTGCCTTCGCGTCGTCGTCGTCCGGCTCGTTCTTGCGGGAACTTCCCGTGTGACCGCTTTTAGCGCCCTTGCTGCTCTCGGCAGTCTCGCAGTCATCATCAGCTTCAGGTGACGCGGCGGGCGTCTTATCCTTCTCGAGCAATTGGCTCGAGTTCGCCGCACGACGATGACGATGGTCGCGATCCTCATCGCCTTCGCCATCGTCGGCGTCGTCGTCTTCGTCGGGGTCCCCTTCTAGGAGATCCTCCTCCATTGGGTCGTCCGTCGTGTGGGGATCGTCCACGTGCACGTCGACGTGCTCATCGAGCACTTTTTCAGCCTCCGCACGCTTCTCGGTGTTGCCGAGGTTGGCGTCGGTTGCCTTAGGCAGTGCGGTGGCCTTAGGCGGTATGGTTGCCTTAGGCGGCACGGTTACCTTAGGCGGTACGGTTGCCTTTGGATTGGCAACCGTGCTCGCGGCGGCGGCTCCCAAGATTTGGAGTCCGCCAAGAGCTCGTCGTGAGGCCGTCACCACCTTGCCCTTGTTTGTCTTGAATGGTCCGACACTTGCCATGTCGTCGTTCGTGCAA
This sequence comes from Penium margaritaceum, assembly GCA_023375785.1. Lineage (NCBI taxonomy): Eukaryota > Viridiplantae > Streptophyta > Zygnematophyceae > Desmidiales > Peniaceae > Penium > Penium margaritaceum. The sequence continues at coordinate 20,519 of SZWC01010171.1, forward strand.
CTAGCACGTGAAGGTCGTTGTCAGGATCACCCCCACAACGAGGAGGAATCGCCTCTTGAGACGTTGCTCTCACGATCGGTGAGGCAATTATAAGTTAATTTTCTATTTTCCTAAGCCGCCACGTCGGCACAAGGTCGTGGATTTAGAAACTATTCCTCCTAAGCCGTGACTCACGGCACTTGGTAGCAACTAGGATCTAAGAAAACAAAAAATAACAAGACAAGGGAGTAACAAGACGTGTGAGTACCGCTCACAAAACTAGGACAAAGAGCAAGAAAACAAGCAATTACAAGGTCAAAAACAAAAAGACTGCTTTTCTTCTTGTCTTCTAGTCTTTCTTGGTCTCTTCTTGGTCTCTTCTTGCGTCTTCTTGGTATGTCTCGCGCCCCTTGGCGGCATCCTCCCTGAGCCGGCGGCATTGGGGAAGCCGCCAAAAGTCCCCAAGGTGTCGTCCTCCCTCTTTTTAGGGCTTCATCAAGCTTTGAGAGCCCCTGGCCTTGGGAAGAAGCGCTGTCCCAATTCTTGGTTGAAGGAGGGAAGGAGGGAACCTTGAAAAGAGGGGAAAACTTGGTGGTTTGGGATTGGGTACTCCCCACCCCGTCCCACAAAATTCCCTTGGGTCCCCTAGAGGTGAGGAGAGACTGTGGAGAAGAAGCTCCAAAAAATAGAGCTCTTCTCTAGCTTCCTAACGCACTTTACGGCGCTTCAAACGGTGAAGCGTAGATTCCGTAGTCCCTTCTGGCGTTTTTGCTGCTGCTTGTGGCTGCCGCCGGCGTTTTATCTGTCGTAGCCGCTGTTTCCGTCAAACTCTTGGTCTCAAGGGTCGTCATGCTCTGAAAACCACTGTAACAAATCGCGTCTCCAACTCCTGCTCTGAAGTCATCGTCGGAATTCGCAGAATCGTGTTATCAGTCCGCGTCAAGGGTTTTTCCCATTCACGGGACTGAGGGGCAATCGTCATCAACGACCCATAACAGGGGGACTCGAATATTTAGAGTCTCCGAAGGCCCATTTCCGTTTTTCACCAAACCCCTGGTTTTGGGAAACTGGGGGTTTTTACCTCAAACTCGTGTGTTCGCACGAGTTTTTTCGTTTATTTTATGCCGAAGTTCGTCGCAAACGAACTTCGATTTACGTTTTGCCGTTTTGGCACGAAATCGTCGCGTGCGAGGCACACTGGCAATTTCGCGCCAGCTCTCTCTCCCTCACCCTCGCTCCCCCCATCCATCGTCCTCGCTTGCTTGTTTTGCAAGGAGGGCGAGGGGGGGCGAGGGCACGAGGCCACAAGGGCTCGCCCTCGAGGCCCTTGTGGCCTCTCAGCCGCCGATCGGGCTGAGGCCGCGATCGGCGGCTGGCGGCTGGCCGGCCGGTGGCCGGCCGGTCGCTTGGCCAGCCACCGGCCGTCCAGCCGGCCGGCAGCGAGCTGGCCGGCGGCCAGCAAAGTGCTGGCCGCCGGCCAGCCCTCGCTGACGCGAGGGATGGTGCGCAACCACCCCTCGCTTTAGCGAGGAGGGAGGGCCGAACCGGCCCTCCCGTTACATACAAGCTTAGGCCATGGCGGAACAAAAGGAAGAGGCACGTGTGTCTGAGCTCCCTCAATCAGGAGATGGCACAAATACGATTGAGATCCGTGATGCAAAGGAGGAACTAGCATTGGGGCAGCGGTTGGCAAGGCAAGAAGTGGTGGACAAGAAAAAGTGACCGCTACGGCAACCACAACGTTAAATTTATAAATAGACCCTCTCCAAGAGGGAGCTGCTGGATTTGGAGTTATACCGTGTGTTTCGAGGACCACATGATTGGAGCCAACGGCCACAACATAATCACAATGAAGTAGTGCGCATGTTAGAGCAGCTCCGTTAGTAGTAATGGAAGAGGACAAGGAGGCAAGACGCAATAAGGAAGTGGAGGAGGCAGCGATGCGGGAAAGGAAGAAAGAGAAGGCGAAGGGAGAGGTGGGAGAACCGGATTATGTCCCGGGGAACGGCAAACAAGCGGAGGCAATGCTAAGGGAGGACATAGACTGTACCGAGACCAAAAGGGGGCCTCAGGAAAAGGCACAAATAGCGGATTTGGAGGGTGGTATACCTTCAAAAAGAGTTGGGACGCCCCTTGGAACATTACCACGAGGTACTTGAGCATGCAAGAGAGCTCTTGAGGGAGTTGCAGAGACGACACGACATCATACATGAGCCACGGAAGCCGGGGGGAATTCATGGATGCCACGAAAAATTATGTGTGGGAAGATGGTCGTCTATGGAAGAAGGCGATTGCTGAACATGGCTTTCATGACGTGTGGGTTCCCCCTCCAGAAATTCATTAGCTAGTGATACAAACCTGTCACAGCCATAACTACATTGGCGCAGACAAACTCACACGTCATCTCTGCATGCATGTGCACATCTTTGACCTAACAAGAAATGTGAGACAGGTCGTGCAGGAATGCTTTACATGCTTCGCATTGTGCAAGCTAAGTCTGCGAGAAATACATCCGTTCATCCCTACCCCATGCAGAGACCTTATTGAGCACATTTACATTGATTACCATGGTCCATAGAATCCATGGAATAACTAGGGGTTTTGGGTGGCCGCAGTGGACCACTTCACCAAGTACATCTTTGACCGCAGGTTACCTGATAGAACAATTGCAAAGGCCGCACTTTTCATCTTCAAAGACATATGTTACAAAATTGGCAGGTGCAACATCATACACAGCGACATTGGCACGCAGGTCTGGGGGGAGTTTGCTACGGAGCTGCAAAGGTGAGGTGCGCAACATGTGCATTGGAGAAGGTGTCAGCCAGAACCGGAAGGGTTAGTGGAGATGATGCATGAGGTGCTCGAGCGGGCGCTGGAAGTTGCAGGGGAGGCCAATTGGGTAAAAATGTTGAAGCAATTGACATATTACCTTTAGAAAACCCCAATCGCTGCCACTTCATTTTCTCTGCGCGTGCTCATGTTCAGACAGACCCCACTTGAGTGCTCTTCAGATTCCTGAGCAGCCCCTGACTCTGCAATTGTGGGACTTGATGGTGGAGAAGGCCGAGGAGAGGGTCAAAGCAAGCGAGGCCATGGAGAAGGAGATGGAGCAACAAAAGACTGCAAAATGGGATGCAATCGTGCGGCAAAAGCTGATAGAATGATACAAGCAAAGTGAGGCAATGAAGCTTGAGATCCATCTCTCCACCTCCGTCTCAGCACACTGCTCTTGTGAAAGAAAACCGAGGGCATCAACAAGACTCATGTCTGTGAGAATGACTTTTTCATCCACAGTTCTTTCCCTTGGCACAAGTGACAGAGCAACCTCTCTCTGGATGTGCTCTTCATCTACAGAGAGGTTGCGGGCCACCTGTGGTTCGAAGGGCAAAATGCCTCGCACTCCTACCCCTACATGGAGTTTTGCCTCTTGCTAGACGCCTGTCATATACACATGTGCGGCCTGCACAATGAGCTGTGACCAAACCAAGACCATGAAGGATGGAAACCTGCAAATCAAAATGAGATGCGGATGAGCAGCTACTGGCAAGCACAACAGAGATTGTAAGGCAGATGGAAACACATGAAGAGGAGCGCGAGGCAACAACCATGTGACATGCAGGAGCAGGGCCAGGACCATCAAGCCCACGGGAGACACGGGAGCAAAGGACCGCAATATCCACGGAAGAAGAGACTGGACAGGCAATAGGAAGAAGACCTCGGGCTTCCTCACCCAAGGAGGCACAGCCAACACTGGTCCATGCCATGCATGTAGAATATCGCTGCTGAGCGGGAGCTATAACATGGACATCGGGTGCTTCGGGAACGTAGTGCACCAAGGGTCCCATCACTGTCTTTCAAGAAAGCATCCATGGTGGATGCACCGATCTTGCACAAAATGTGAAGAGGAAGATGAAAAGAGAGCTGCTGAACAGGAAAATGAATGAGACAAAGAGGAAGATGATGACGAGGAGGAAGAGGTGGTGGAAGCAAAGATGTGCAACAAATTTGAGCCGCTACTGGACTGGTCAGGATGATGGAATGTGGGTGATTGAAGAGATGCACACCGACAGAACATAAGTTACGACAGAGACTTTTGAGTACCGTACTGGATCTTATATTCATCCTTTTGGCCTCCAAAGCCAGCAGAGTCGACATCTTCACCAAGGCTCTCGAACAAGCTCATCATGCTACCCTGGTCTATCCCTTAGGTCTAAGGACCACCACAACTTGAAGATCATACACCGCTTCCCTTCAAGGGTGGTGACGCAAACAATGAATACAAACCAAGAACACTGGAACACTTCCATTGTCCTATAAATAATCATCAGTCACGAACCTCAATGGAAAAGTACTTGAGGGATTTGTGCACCAACACTGTCATGACCAAGATGTCAGATTGGAAAAACCAGCAATGCCTCGGCAACCACCCTCACGCATGTTGCTTGGTATTAGCGAACTAGCGGTTCCATCTTGCAGGGGCACTAGAGAAGAGCAACCATTACATTAGGACAACTATTTATATGTAATTTTTTGTTTCTTTGATCCATCAGTCATTCATTTCCTCAATCCGCCTTTGTTCTGTTCATATTATTGGCTCGCATTGCATAATTCAGTGTTCAGATGCCGTACTGGGGGGCATATTCATCCGAATTGATTCTCTTTTTCTCCCATGTGTCACTTAAAAATCTACATGTCACATGGGCGAGTCACGTGTGAAATTACTTGTTGGGTTCATATGATCCGTCTATTGTGACACCACATTTTGCCTCATGACCTGTCATTGTCCTGGTTTAGTGGTACATAAACTTTGTGGAAAAAAAACTGAGAAGCGAAGAAGCTTGGATTTCATGTCGTGCTCATCTATGACAATGCTGAGATCAGACGGCAGCCCGCAAACAGAGATTCAGATGCTCGAATGTCATTGATGCATCGAGTTGCGGCCAATCGAACAAAAACGAGTACGCAGACCTGAACAGTGAGAGAATATGACTGTTACATCTTACGAGGCAGACCTCTTTGGGCAATCAACCCAGAAATTCCAAAGGGGTTCAATATTGGAGAATGTAAGGACCGGCAGTTCACTGGACTATACCTTCTCCCAAAGGAAGAAGTAGCGTGGTTCAATATTCATTGTCCGAGCATGGAATACTGTGTTATGTGTCAGGGAAATGATGTTCAGATTATTGCACTACAAAACCGGAAGACGCTGATGCTGTCCAAGTTTCTTCAGGAGGTAATGAAGCTCGACAGCCTCTTGGGCAGCCATGGTTCCTGCATAGAGTTGGGGTGTGCACGGCGGCTCTAGGAGTCGGCTGCGGTTCGACCGGAGGTGAATAATCCACCTGACTGAGTAACAAAAGTCTATCTGGAGATTTTGCGCCGGAAGGGCTGCCGAGGCGTCCCATGAATGATCCGCCGGATGCCAGTCTTGCAGTTTGTTACTGAGGGACTTAGCCAAAATTCTGGCTCGGCGTCCGAAACTCAGTGGTACGTTTTGTTACTCGGGGACTTAGGCAAAACTCTGACTGCAAGTCTGCGAACAGGTTTCGAACCACATCAATCCCCATCACCAAGCTCGATGATTAACTCATCAAAACAGACCCCAAAGGTGCGAGGGGCATTGCCACTACGTGTAGGGACATCTGAACCTCCGGAATGGCGTTTTGATGGGTCCTTGATGTGTGAGGGCGCCTCGACAGGTGACGTGGTGCGCGCCGCCGACTGAGTAGTTGGTTTGGGGTGCTGCGCTTCGACTGACGTAGCGGGAGCTACGGTTATCCAAATCGCACACGGTTTGGTGCATTGGATAGCTCATGACTAGCCTACAAATGTTCAGATAATGCTCATGTTAAAAAACCAAATGCAAAATCGCGTTATTCCCTTCGCAAAAATGACGGTCTCACATTTGTCTTCCACTCCCAGAAACATAGTGTGAGGCGACCGGAAAGCTGACGCTTAGACGCAGAACTCGCACAAAAGAAGCCGTGAACACAGAAGACCAGTCAGACTACGTTGGAACTGCACACAAATTTCTGATAAAACTGACCTCCAGCAAAGCCCGCAGCATCACCAACCCAACCAGCATAATCTCGAGAACAGTCTCCCACTCTCTTGTCTCCAACAATCTCATCCTCCCACTCTCAGGGTAGTGACTCTCAAGTAATCTCAGAATACCTGCTGTCCTCTTGGTGTCCCTCTCTCCATTACATCAGGAAGAGCTCCTCCACCTCTTGCAAGAGCAAGCCCAGCACCAGCACCTGAATCATTGTTTTGGTGTTTTGAAAGAGTCAAGAAAATAGCTACCACAATGATAACCTTTCCTGACATAGACGACGACCTAAACATTCAAGAGAATCAACTCGTTGAAATGCCTTGAGTTTCCTTCCCCCCTTCATGGCATATATGACCAGTTGCCTCACCCATGAAACTGTGTATCAACAAGTGTATTGGGAAGTAAACAAACTAGTGAACATGGACTATTCACAAAAACTAATAACTATCATATAGAGCCCATTGTACATTTTATTGTGTACGAAGAATGTACCTCTGAGCTTTGCTGGAATGCATTCGTGTTGATGTTTTGTAAAAAATGCTTGTATGCAGAAATGCACTTTTTGATACACTGATCATCAAGTGTGTGAATTTCGGGTGATTGACCATAACGTTTTTCCCTAGCTCTCTCCGTTCAACACCACTATCTAGCCCATTACACTGGCCCTCAAGCTGGCAAATGGTGAGCAGCCATCACCAGTGAACTAGCATCTTTTATAGCCACCTGCATCCATACTGATGTTTCTCATCCACCACAAACCAATGTTGTGTCTGGAAAATGGGTCTTTCGAGTCAGGACTCATGTGGAAAAGCCCAGAGAGTCCAGTGTTTGGTATGTGGCAAATGGTTTTTTTTATTGCTACGATGTTACTTCTTTGACACCTTCTCTTCCAATGTCAAGCTCACCACTTTGTAAGTCTTGCTCCATATTACAACATCTTGGGATATGGAAACTCATGCTATGCATTTATACATCAGACTATAGAGCATGCATGCTCTCAGTGGTGTACACCACAAAGTCCAGACATAGTCTAGAAACCGCATCGGCCGGTCTACGGCCTAAAGCTGTCACCTCATGAATGGAACGCAAAGCTTCCAACAACTCTTCCTGATCTAGAATTCATCGCATCCTTTGCGGACCCCAGCTTGTTCCTACCCTATCGGCCAGATGAAGACTCCTATATCCTGGCGTATGTCAATAACCTTGCATTGGCCTCCACTAAACCCATAGCTCTAAAGGCATTGAAAGCAATGCTCCTTGATTGATTCACCATGAAGGATCTTAGGGGAATGACACATTATCTAGACCTTGATGTTTGACAGTATCGAGGCAAACTTCTCACCAATCTTCCCCAGGAACCATACATTACCTCTCTACTACAACACACTGAGCTTAAACACAGTACATGGAGACCCACTTCCATGACCGTGGATCATCAACGCACATCACCAGCATACACTGTCACCTCCCCATCACCAAAACCATACCCAAAAATGGTTGGATTACTACCGTATGCAATGGTGTGTACTCCTCCTGACCTTACATTTCCCCTCAGTGTCCAGTCCCAAAAATTCTCCAATGGAGACTATAGAGATCACCACTATAAACCAGCCAAGCATGTCCTGCGTTATCTAGGATACACCTCCTCCTATCACTAAGAACTTGGGGGGACAGGAAATATCCACCTGGAGGGATACAGTGACTCCTCGTGGGTGCATGATCACGCCAGCCGGGAATCCTGTTGGAAGCCCACATCTCCCTCATTACTTGTCCGATTCCGGTGAAACAACGTCCACTGGGTTCAAGAACTCGTCAAATTTTAGGGGAAATCCTCTATTTTAGGGTCCAAGCAATCCTAGAGTCTAATAGAGAGGAATTTCCTCTCTCTGGCGGCTCGTCGGCGCCTCCCGGCGCCGCACTTGGGCACGCAGAGGGGCAAATATTCAACAGTTTTCGTGGCGCGTGGGCGATGGTAAGCAAGGAGTAGATTGCTGGGGTAGAAGAAAACACAGGTTGCTCTAAGAAGAGGGTCTATGAGAGTGAAATGGTGGAGGTGGGTGATGACCGGCAGAAATACGGAGTGATCTCATTTAAATGCACATCTGTTCTGCCATAGTGATTTGAAAATCCCCTCATACTGTTCATTTTTCATTTGCCTATGCTCACACCTGAAATTACGGTTCCCTTGGGGGAATCATCCCCATAACTCTGTCCATATGGATTAAACACACTAACTTTGTTGCTCATTGTTCTGCCATGGGAGAATGACTTCCAAGATTATGAATTCATGTTTTTACCACTGGAAGTTTTCCTTTCCAAAATCTTAATGAAAAGGAACATCAAGGCGAGATAAGGTGCAGGACAACCACATCATTTCACTTGCTCTCCTCCGCTCTTGGCGGAGGAGAGCGAGTGAATTGTTGTCTGTTGGTTCAGGGACTTGCAGTGACGTGCACTTTCTTGCAAGTGCTGGAAAGTGCACGTTAGCGCTGCATGCTGTTTCCCCCCTCCTGATTGGATGTAAACTTGTCGTCAATTGCTAAGCGATTGACGGTGAGCGGTCTACTCAGTCGCTTCGCAAAGCATATGCCATGCTGTTTGGTATTCCGAACTTCCTCACCCAAACTGAATGAACTGTGCGTACACTTGCAGACTCCAAGACTTGAACTCTAGGTAGCCACGTGGGAGAATTAAGCGGACCTTTAAAGGACTGTGCCATGGGAGAATCACCTCCAATATTACAAAAGGTCCAAATCTGGGTGAAAATGGAGATTACATTATTAGGTAAAAAACATGAATGAAAACACTATTCAGTACGGTAATAGTTTCTCTCTTTCTCTCAATTTCGTAGAAGAAGTAGCCAGGAGAGTTGGCCAGAAAACATGTGTCGTGAGGCCCGAGGGCCTATTTCTGAGGGATGAGCATTGGTTATGTCCTTCTTCTACTTGAGAATATAGGCGATAGAGCCCCACACTCGAAGGGTAGAGACACCGGGTTAGTGGCCAAACAAGAGCTAAAAAAAAGTGATATTAGGACTGAGCTTGGTAGGATAGTAGTTGCGCACTCTGGTGGCACAGGAAAGAGCACATGTCCTGTAGGTCTTTGGTGCTCCAACATGCACAAGAAGAGTGCAAGTGAAAGCAACCACAACACCATTGCGACTTTCGGCTATGCCATTTTTCTCAAGAGCTTTGGAAACACTCATTTTGTGTCCAATATCATGTTAGGAAATGAAGTATTGTGCAAATCCATACAACTTTCTACAAATCTGTATAACCCTGGAAAATCCCGTACAACACTGTACAACTCCATTAACTCTGTAAAAATCCGGTACAACTCTGTACAACTCGGGAAGAATCCGTACAAATCCATACAACTCCACACAACTCCTCACACCTCCACACAACGCCATATCACTCAGTACTGAGCCATACAAATCCATGTAACTTGGTACAGCTCTGTAAAACATTGTACAACACCAAAAAACTCGGTACAAACTATGTAATCCTATAAAACTCTGTACAACTCAGTATTACTTTGTACGATTCCGTACAACTCCATGCTATGCTACATAACACCTTACATGTTTATGAAATACTACAGAAGTCCATACAACTCCGGAAACATCTGCACAATTTGTACCTTCACGTACATCTCCACACAAATTGGAACAATTATGTTTCACTCTGTACAGCTTCGTACAACTCCTCAAAACTTCATACATCTCCGTACAACTCCGTACAATTCTATACAACTCCATGGAACTCTGTGAAAATGCAACTCCGTACCACTCCCTACAACTCCGTACAACTCTGTACAACTCTGTACAACCCAGAACAACTCCGCACAACTCCGTACAAATCCGTACAACACCCTAGAACTTTCTACAACTTCATAAACATCCAAAAAACTCTGTAAGAATTTGTAGAACTCCGTATAACTCTATACAACTCTGTACAACTCTCTCCAACTCCATGCATATCTGTACAACTCCATACAACTCCATACAACTCCGTCTAACCCTTTCAATGTAGAACATTAGAAAACTTCATACAACTCTGTACAACTGTCTTGAACCCCGTACAAATCCGTACAACTCTTCAAAACTCCTTACAACTCAGTTCAACTCTGTGCAACTCCGTACAACTTCGTACAAATCTGTTGAACTCCGGAAAGCTCTGTACAAATCCATATGGACCCATACAACACCATACAACTCCATACAACTCCATACAACTACGTACTACTCAATACAACCCCTTACAACTCTGTAAAACTATGTGAAACTCCGTATAACTCTGTATATATCCGTACAATGCTATAAAACTCCATATGAAAATGTAGAACTCCTTACAACTCCGTACAACTCCGTACAACACTGCTGATCTCCGTACAACTTCATACAACTATGAAGAACTCCAAAAAATTGACACAACTCTATACATCTCTTTATAGATCCAGCTACAAGCAACTGGGTATTACTCTGCAAAGATCCGTAGAACTCTATGTACCACCGTGCAACTCTACAAAACTCTATAAAACTCCATAGAACTACATACAACTTTGTAAATCCAGTAAAACTCCATACAAGTCCATATAATTCCGTGTAACACTTCAAAACACTATTCAATTCCGTACAAATGCGTAGTATTCTGTACAACTCTGCGCAAATTTGTAGAATTGTGTACAACTCAACACAACTCTATACACACCCGTGCAACATTGTAGAAATCAATGCAATAATGAACAAGTCCATACACCTCCGTACAACTCTATACAACTATGTAGAACTCTAGAAAACTCCTCGGATGTGAACCGGGCTCAGTGTGCTAGCCTCAACCGGATGGTGGAGGCACCAACCGGTGGCAACGGCGACCTAGGGGAGGCCGGTGCACACCAACCCGGCATTGCGGAAGCGTAGGATCGTCTTGGGGGAGCACGGGAACACGTGTAGTACAGTGGGAGTAAACTGTACTTGTTATCCAAGTGTCAACATACGAGACTATATGTACATGATGACACATCCTAGGCGACCCGAGGTCGCCGAGCCGTGTGCGGCCCCGTACAGGCCTGGGATGAGCGTTATTGCCTTAGCATCACGTAGCTCATCTTTCCAGCTTTCCAACGCACCAAGAATCGCATCATTCCGTGGAGGAACGGCCGAGATATGGCCGTTTTCGTGAACCACGGTAATCTGCCGCTGGCAGCACCACTAGCGGCGGTGACGGCCGCCCGAAGCGCCCTTTCTGGTAATAACACACCGGGGCGCCATTCCGAAGCGCCCTTGGCCCTCAATGATCCTTGACTCATTGACTATC
>SZWC01010171.1:31975-70237 GCA_023375785.1 Penium margaritaceum
TATCCGGGCCCCAAGGTGCGCTTCGGCTTTGTTGGGTCTTCCGAGGGTCGAGCCTCAGTCTTTGGGGATGATTTCCCGTCACCTTTTTCCCCTCGGCCGGTCCAACCTTTGGCCGGGCGTATCTTCCTGAATTCTTGATGGATTGACCCCGTTCTTGGGTCGATCTCGTATGGTTTTTCCTGTAGATTCCAAATCCATAGTCATCTTGTACATTCAAGAAAGCCACAAGCCGTAATCAGTGCCATTGGCACTGCAGGACTTACACTACCGCCCCCTTTAGGAGGGAGCCGTCCCGGTTCGCTCTTGATAGTCCCGGAGGATGGCATTCACCCCGCCAACATTGAAGTTGCGGGTTGGCTCCCATGAGTTGTGGGCTGCGTTGTAGCCCCTCCTCTTGACCAGGTACTCCCATCCACGGCCACGACGATGGTGGTCAAGGATGGCCTCCACCTCAAACTCTTGCTCGCCTTCGATCACCACCGGAGGGGGAGGCGCAGAGCTGCGGCCAGGAAAATGCTCGGCCGGATCATGGTAGAGCTTGAGTTTTGATATGTGGAACACGTCGTGGACTGGCATGGAAGGCGGGAGAGCCAACCGTGCCACCACGGGTGTCCGCATTTCGAGCACCTCGAACGGACCAAGCCACGGGGGTTTCAACTTGTCCGACCGGACCCCGCGAAGCTTGACGTGCGCGCTGTCGAGAAGCACGCCATCACCAACCTTGAGCGTTGCGTCCACGCGTCGGCGTTCCGCTTGCACTTTCTACTGCTCTTGCGCCTTCTTTAATGCATGTCGCGTCGCCGCCCAAATCTGCTTGAAGTCGCGTGCGGTAGACTCCACCGCGGGCAGGTTGCTTGCGACGTGCAAACTCAGGGGCGTGGCGGGCACCGTCCCGTTCACCACCTCAAATGGCGCCTTGCCGGTGGAGGCGGACGTGGCAGAGTTGTACGCCAGTTCAGCGACCGGCAATCACTGGTCCCACGCCGTCTCATCCGGATCACCCACTGTACGGAGGAGCTGCTCCAGCGTCTAGTTCGTCAGCTCCGTTTGCCCATCTGTTTGGGGATGAAAACTGGTCGACAACTGCACCTTGCTGCCGTACCGCTCCATGAGTTCTTGCCAGAACTTGCTTGTGAAACGCGGGTCACGGTCGCTCACAACGGACCGCGGCACGCCATGAAGACGCACCACGTGCTCGAGGAACAGCCGAGCCATGCCTTCCGCGCTCACCGTATCACGCGTCACAATGAAGTGTGACATCTTGCTGAAGCGATCCACCACCACCAACACCGCATTGTGGCCTGCCACTGTCGTGGGCAAACCCGTGATGAAATCCATGGAGATGTCCTGCCACGGCTACTCGGGGATGGGCAAGGGTTGGAGGAGACCCGGGGTCTTTGTCCTCCTCGCCTTGTGGTGTTGGCACACGTCACAACTCCGGCAGAATTCAGCCACCTCCAACGACATGGTTGGCCACCAGAAGAAGCGAGCCACCGTCTTCAATGTTTTGTCGACGGAGAAGTGACCACTTGGGCCACTATCATGGCATTCCTCCAAAATCAGTTGCCAAAGCGCGGGCACCGCGGGAACCACCACCTGTTGCGTGCCGCGCCGTCGCCAATACGGCGCCTCAAAGAAAAATCTCCGAGCGTCGTACTCCCCATGCGCCTCGTATCCCTCCGTGAAGAGCTTCACAAGGAAGGCATCCTCGTGGATGGTGAGAGACGCGACCCGCATCATCAGGTCCGGTCGCCNTCCTCCAAAATCAGCTGCCGAAGCGCGGGCACCGCGGGAACCACCACCTGTTGCGTGCCGCGCCGTCGCCAATACGGCGCCTCAAAGAAAAATCTCCGAGCGTCGTACTCCCCATGCGCCTCGTATCCCTCCGTGAAGAGCTTCACAAGGAAGGCATCCTCGTGGATGGTGAGAGACGCGACCCGCATCATCAGGTCCGGTCGCCGTGAGAGTGCGTCGGCTGGGTTGATGCGACCCGGCCTGTACACGATTTCGTAGTCGAAGTGCGACTCGAGGTACTCCATCCAACGCACTTGCCGTCGACTCATGTTCGGTTGCGTCTTGAAGTACTTCAACGCGTGGTGGTCGGTGTAGACCGTGCACTTTCGCGCCTCGAGGTAGCACTGTCAGGTCTTGAAGGCTGCGACCACGGCGAGCATCTCCTTGTCATGGGTGGCGTAGTTCAGCTCCGCCCCGCGCAACTTGCACGAGTAGTAGGCGACCGGCTGCGCCCCGTTGCCAAAGTCCTGCAAAAGGATTCCACCAATGGCCAGATCCGATGCATCCGTCGCCATTTCAAACTCACGGCCGCTGTTGGCCAAGTGCAAGGCCGGCGCGGAGGTCACAGCCCGTTTGAGATTCTCAAAGGCTTCTTGTTCGCTAACTCCCCAACTCCACTCGCGATCCTTGCGAGTGAGATTGGAGAGTGGCGCTGACACTCCCGCGTAGCCAAGGATGAGCCTGCGGTAGTAGTTACAAAAACCAAGGAACACTTGCACATCATGCACATTACGCAACTTTGGCCACTCTTGTACGGCCGACACTTTGCGCGGGTCCATGGCAATCTGTCCATTGCCAATTATGTGTCCAAGGAATTCAACTTTACCCACCGCGAACTCACACTTAGAGAGTTTTGCAAAAAACTTCTCCTTCCTCAAAATCTCGAGGACCTTCTTCACATGCTCTTCATGCTCCGCCAACGTCCTGCTATACACCAAGATGTTGTCGAGGTACACCACCACGAAGTCATCCAAGTACGGCCTGAAGATGTTGTTCATCGCTGCCATGAAGGTGGCCAGCGCATTGGTCTACCCGAAAGGCATCACGAGGAACTCGTAATGACCATAGCGGGTACGGAAAGCCGTCTTTTCCACATCATCTGCTACAATGCGGATCTGGTGGTAGCCGGAACGGAGGTCGATCTTTGTGAAGAAGTGAGCCGCACGGAGTTGATCGAAGAGCTCCTCAGCTCGTGGAAGCGGGTACCGGTTCTTGATGGTCAACTCGTTCAACGCCCGGTAGTCCACGCACATGCGCATCTCCCTTGTCTTTTTCTGCACAAACAAGACCGGTGCAGCGTAAGGAGATGAGGAGGGGCGGATGAAGCCCTGTTCCGTCATCTCGGTCAGCTACTTCTTGAGCTCTTGCAGCTGCGTGTCGCTCATGCGGTACGTTGCACGAACAGGCGGGCGCGCTCCAGGTTTGAGGTCGATGCGATGGTCCACGTCCCGCTTTGGTGGCAGACCAGCCGGGAGGGTGTCGGGGAACACGTCTTCAAACTCCGTACACACCTTCCGAAGCCCTTCGGGCACCGCGGCAAACTTGCCTTGGACCCCCGGCTGCTTACGAGTCGCCCCATGCGCCACAGCAGGCGCTACGTCCTCTGGTTCGTCGAAATCGTCTTCCACGTCTCCCACGAACGCCAGAAAAATCTGCTCCCTTTTTCGAATCGCGCGCTTGAGCTGCACCAAATTGAGCATCATAGGCGCCGATTCCTCCTTGCGAGGTACCGACTGCTGCCATGCTTCCTCCTCGCAACTCTCCTCCTCCGCGGCCTCTTCCTCGGACCACGTAGGCAGGGGATACTCCTTGTCTCCGAGCTTGACTGAGACGGTGCGCGCCTCCCAATTGACGACGGGGTTGTACTTGTGGAGGAAATCACGACCGAGGATCACATCGTAATCCTTCATTGGGCACACCCGGTATACGGTCGTTATGCGAAGTTTCCCCACGCGAATGGAGAGGGGATGGACCAGGTACCCCACTTCAATCGTGCCATCCACTTGGTTAGCGGTCCGCTTCTTGCTCGTGAGCGCAAGGCCCCACTTCCGAGCACACTCCATGCTCACAAAACTGTGGCGAGCGCCACAATCCAGCAGGCTCCCCACCTTCTCCTTGACGCCTTTCACTCGTGCCTCCAAGAGAAGTGCGGGCTGCTCCTCCTCATACCCCGTGTCCCATGCCTTGACCTCGGAAACCCCCTTAATTGCCGCAAGGCGTTCGGGTGGGCGGTCAACTGGCGGTTTGGGCTGGGAGGAGCCAGGAGTAACGCCATCTACTCCCGGCTCTCCTCGTTTCCCGACTCCTTTGTTGCTTTATCCGCTTCCTTCGTGGCTTGCTTCCCCTTCCCTTGTCGCTTACCCTTGCCTTCGCTCTTCTTTGGACTCCGACAGTCACGCGCAATGTGGCCAGGCTTGCCACAGTTGTAGCACTTGTGCTGTTGTAACGCTCCGATCTCCATGGGCGTGACGTCGCTCTCGGCCCGCTTGCCATAACCACCACCAAAAGAGTTGTGGCTGTTGGCATGATCCTGTTGCATGCGCCAATCGTACCGTTCGGCTGCTGCGATCATTGCCGACAGGTCGTCGTTGAGGTCGTGCATCACCGTCACAGCGCGGGCGTCGTTCTTGAGGCCGTTGCTGTAGTGGAAGCACAATTCGTGGGAGTCAAAGCCACAGTTGGCGACGATCTCACAAAACCTGCGGGTGTATTCGGCGACGCCGCCAGTTTGGCGAAGCCGACGCAGCTTGGCACGCGCGTTGTTCCTCACGTCCCCCACGGTGAAGCGCATGATGAACGCCTACGTGAACTCCTTCCACGAGGTCGGCCATTTCAGGGTAGGGTCGCCACTGCTTCATGTTGGAGCCGATGGGGTTGAGATTCCGGTCGCGGCCG
Organism: Penium margaritaceum; assembly: GCA_023375785.1. Classification (NCBI taxonomy): domain Eukaryota; kingdom Viridiplantae; phylum Streptophyta; class Zygnematophyceae; order Desmidiales; family Peniaceae; genus Penium; species Penium margaritaceum. The sequence goes on from SZWC01010171.1 coordinate 36,665, forward strand.
CAATGCCGGCGACCATTGCTACTCCACTGCCGTGTGGATTGGACCGCATCACATCGGCCCACCAATCCAACGATGCCCCTCTCAACATGGTTACGGCATAGTCGCGGCGCGCCTCGTACCTTGAGGCATCCACGCCGATGGCGGTGAAGTACAATTCCAGTCCGAGTATCCAAGCATGCGGAGCTGGCCCATCCTTCTTCGATGGGTCAAACGACTCCGGCTTGGGCGGGCTCGGGACGCCCACCGCAGGTACGTTTGCGGTGGCTACTGCCACTGGTGTTGTCATTGGACGCTTCGCGAGCTATTGATTGAGATACTTGTTCTGCTTGTCCAACAGGTCCATCTTGGCCTGCATGTCGGCGAGTAACTTCTGCAACGCTGCGGCTGCTGTTACTTCACCTTGCGCGTCAAACGCCGCGGCCAGCGAGGACGAGCCGGTTGAAGTCATCTTCACGTCCGGTACAACTTCTTCCTCAACGGGTCCTCCGGCTACCGCCTTGTCACCGGAGTGCGTGGTTGGCCTTGGGCACGGATCCGCCAAAGAGACGAGATGCGTGCTGGTCTACGCTGACCAGGAGAGGTTGCCACATAGATGATTGTGCCCCTGAGCCAAGGGTGGCTCTGATACCAAGTGTGAACCGGACTCGGTGTGCTGGCCTCAACCGGATGGTGGAGGCACCAACCGGTGGCAATGGCAACCTAGGGGAGGCCGGTGCACACCAACCCGGCGTTGCGGAAGTGTAGGATTGTCTTGGGGGAGCACGGGAACACGTGTGGCACAGTGGGAGTAAACTGTACTTGTTATCCAAGTGTCAACATACAAGACTATATGTACATGATGACACATCCTAGGCGACCCGAGATCGCCGAGCCGTGTGCGGCCCTGTACAGGCCTGGGATGAACATTATTGCCTTAGCATCACGTAGCTCATCTTTCCAGCTTTCCAACGCACCAAGAATCGCATCATTCCGTGGAGGAACGGCCGAGATATGGCCGTTTCCGTGAACCACAGCAATCTGCCGCTGGCAGCACCACTAGCGGCGGTGACGGCCGCCCGAAGCGCCCTTTCTGGTAATAACACACCGGGGCGCCATTCCGAAGCGCCCTTGGCCCTCAATGATCCTTGACTCATTGACTATCCGGGCCCCAAGGTGCGCTTCGGCTTTGTTGGGTCTTCCGAGGGTCGAGCCTCAGTCTTTGGGGATGATTTCCCGTCATCTTTTTCCCCTCGGCCGGTCCAACCTCTGGCCGGGCGTATCTTCCTGAATTCTTGATGAATCGACCCCGTTCTTGGGTCGATCTCACATGGTTTTTCCTGTAGATTCCAAATCCACAGTCATCTTGTAAATTCAAGGAAGCCACAAGCCGTAATCAGTGCCGTTGGCACTGCCCGGCTTACATCAGAACTGCTTACCATTATGTACAACTCCTTACAACTCCATACAACTTTGTACAATCCAGAGCAACTCCATACAACTATGTACATATCCATATAACTATGTAAAAATGTACTGTGCAAAATTCTTGTGTTAACTCGGTACAGCTTTGTATTTCTCCGCGCAACTCCATACAACATTGTACAGCTCCGTGCAACTCCATTTGACACTGCACAATTCTGTTCACCTCTGTACAACTTCGTACAAGTCAGTACAAATGTGATTAACTCTGTACAACTCTGTACAACTCCGTACAACTTTGTTCAACTGTGTACAACTTCGTAAGACTCCGGAAAACTGTGTAAATCTCTGTACAACTCTATACCATTCTATAAAACTCTGTACAACTCTATACAATACCATACAAATGGGTTCAACTCCACAAAACTATGTACAACTCCGTACAACTATGTACAACTCCGTGAAACCTCATACAACTCCACAAAAAACAATGAAACCTGTACAACACTTTAAAACTCTGTTTAACCGCATAAGACTCAGTATAACTATGTAGAACTCCATACAACTGCATAAAACTTGTGCAAATCTGGAAAAATCTCAACCACTCCGCACAACTCCGTACAACTCCATTCAACTGCGTACAACTCAGTATAACTCCATAAAATTCTGTACAACAGTGTACAACTCTGTAAAACTACGTTAAACACTGTGAAATGCAGAGCAATTTCGTCACGATCCGTTCAACTCTGAACAACTTTGTACACATCCGTACAATTCCGTGCAACTTTGTACAACTCCGTAGAAGTCTCCATGACTCCGCACAACTCTGTACCACTTTGTACAACTCCATACAACTCTACACAACTTCATACAAGCAAATTCAAATCCGTACCTCTCCGTACAAATCCATACAACTCCTTACAGCTTTGTACAACTTTGTATGAATCTATACAACTCAGTACAACTCCATACAACTCTGTACAACTCTGTACAACTTTGTACAATTCCATACAACTCTCTACACCTTCATACAACTCTGTACAAATCCTTACAACTCGTTACAACTCTGTACAACTTTGTTTTACTCCAAATTACTCCGTTTTACTCCGTACATGTCTTTACAACTCCGTACAATTCCGTACAACTTAGTGCACTCCTGTACAACTTTGTACATATGTGTATGACTCTATATAAATCTGCACAAATACGTAAAGATGCATACAACTCCGTACAACTTAGTTTAAGTTTGTAGAGCTCCGTACAACTACATACAGCTTTGTACAACCTGATATAAACCTGGTTCAATCCCGTAGAAATCTGTACAACTCTGTACAACTCTCTACAACTTTGTACAACTCTCTAATTCTCCGTACAACTCTGTAAAACGGTGTACTACTTCATACAAATCTGTACAGCTTTGTAGAATCTTGTTCAACACCGTAAACCTATGTACAAATCCATACACTTACGTACGACTCTGTACAACTAAGTACAACTCCATAGAACTCCGTACAACTCCATTTAAATTGACAAAACTCTGTATAACACCGTACAAATCTGTAGAACTCTGTTCAACTTTGTATGACTTCGTACAACCCCGTACAATTGTGTAAAGCCCTGTACACCTTTGCATGAATCCAAACTACTCCAAACGAATCCGTACAATTTCATACAACAGATTACAAATTCATACAACTCCGTACAACTTTGTGTAACTTTGTCTAACTTTGTACAAGTATGTAAAACTTTGTAGAAATCCATACAACTCCATTAAACTCTGCAAAAATCTGTACAAATCCGCATTACTCCGCACACATCCTTACTTATCCGTATAGCTCCGTACAACTTTGCAAAAGTCCATACAAATCCATACAACTCTATACAAATCTGGACAACCTTGTACAAATCCATACAACTCTGTCCAAGTCGTACAACTCCATATGGCACTGTAAAACATTGTACTGTTCTGTACAACTAGAAAAGAATCCGTAAAACTCTGTAAAAATCCATACAATATCGTAGAAATCTGTCTAAATCCATTCAATTCCGTAAACTCAGTTCAACTCCATAATATCCCATGGAACTTTGCATGACTCCGCATAACTCCGTATGACTATGAAGAACTGTGTAAAACTCCACAAAAAATACAACTATGTACCCCACATAACGACCCTCTACAATTTTGTACAAATCCATAAAACTCGATACATCTTTGTATGGTTCAGTAAAAGTTAGTAGAACTCCATACATCACCGTAAAACCTCGTAGAACTTTGAACAGATTTGTACAACTCCCTCCAAATCCGTACAACCCGGCACAAAAGTATAAAACTCCATACAAATCAGTGTAACTCCTTAGCACTCTAACAAACTCCGTAGAACTTCTGACAACTTCATACCATTTTGTATACGTTTGTACAAATCTGTACAACTCGACAAAAGTCTGTACAAATTGGTACTACCTCATAAAACTCTGTAAAACTCCGTAGAAGTATTTACAACTGTGCATTATCCCATAAAACACTGTACATCTCCGAAAAAATCCATACAACTCCTCACAACTACGTACAGCTCCATAAAACTATGTACAACTCCGTACAAATTTGTAAACCTCAACACAACACTGTAGAACTTCATCCGATTCCTTACAATATTGTACAACTATGTAAAACTCTATTCAACTTAGTACAACCCCATAAAAATCCACTCAACACCGTCTAACTTTGTACATTTCCAGACTATTGAATGTGTTTTCCCCTTGTTCAGTGTTGTATGACGATCAAGAGTGCTCTGCCCCTTGTGGAGGTATGACCCCTGGATCCGTTGTAGTGTAACTCAACTATGCTCTGTCGCATGTGAGATATAACCTGTCAGTACATCATGTAGGTGAGTGGTTAGCTTGACCATTTGGTTGATTTTGCCAAGTGAGAGGTCATGAGTTTGATCCCGGTCCCATGCACATCGTGGTTGTTATGGAAGCTTCTACGAAAGAAATTTTGTAGATTCTTGGAAGCTATATGTTTGGTCTATCACCTTGAAAGAAGGATTCTTAGGTGTCAAGCCCACAGCGCAAGTCTATTGGTGACGTGGCCGGGTCAGGCCACTTCCCAGGAATGTGCTTTTGAGTTGTAAGACTGGAAAGAAAGCTATGAAAGGACTTGTCTTGCATGCTGATCAATTAACTCTTTCTTGATGCTCTCTTGCGTATTGACGACTTGAGCTCTTCTTGAGATGTAATGCTAAGGCGTTAGTACTCTTGAAGGTTAAGTGTATGCCTGATTGAGGTTGGGGTGCATGACACATGTCTTCAAAGGAAGAAGGTGTCAAAACCTTTGTGAGCTTTCGGTTTGGCGGCTTCTCTGCCAGAGGTGGTTAGCTGAATAGCTAAGAAAGGATTATGGGCCCATGCCTCTGGTTAGAGAAGTTCCACGTATGTAACCGCTAAAGTCACAAACAGTGAGAGTGCCTTCGCTCACACCCAACATCTCTATTTGCAGGTCAATCATCAGCCGGATGGGAATGCAACACATTTGCACCTTTCTGCCTTGGGAGCTGACATCAGCCTACATCAACCTACATCTGACTACATTTACTCGCATCAGCCAACGTGAAAAGGACGAGCAATTGCCTCTTCTCACCAACAGCCTACAGCGGCCTCAAGCTCAGGTTCATCAGCATGAACAAAAGGTGCAGGAGCTATAGCAGTTGTAGTTGTAGGGATGCCACGGATAGGGGAACCAGGGAACTATTCTCCCATCCTCAAGTTTGATGGGGAGGTGATTGCGCTCTGGAAATGGCAGTTTGAGATCATCACGGATGATAAAGACGTGCTACGATGTTTTGACGGAACTATCCGAGCATCGAAGGAGGAGGGTGCTGACCTTGTTGCATGGGCAAATCTCAACAAGAAGGCTCTCGCCATTCTTGTGTCCTCCATACAACCCCTAGTATTTTCACACATTAGCGTTTGTACAGTGGTATTCATGGCATAAGTCAATATAGGCAAGCTGTTTCATTTCTCCTCACTTGTCAACCGTCTCTTCATTCTATAGAACCTCATCAGGATGAGGCGTGGTGAAGGGGAGGATGTCTCCGCCTTTATGCACAAGTTTAAGATGCTCCTGCAACAAGCCACTGCCATGGGGTGAGACCTAAAATCCGATATGCAGGCCATGATTTTTTTTAATGCTGCCGGAGAGCTGGGATCCCATGATCACAGTGATTGGAGGGTGGACTGGAGAGCAATTATCCTACACCACCGTGTCGGAGTATCTACTGAATTAAGCCATCCATCACAGTAGTATTGAAGCAAACATGACTGCCTTTGCCTCAAGGAGCAGCGGGACCTTCCATAATATTGCCTCCTTTGGATACAATGGAAAGAATAGCACTGGAAATAATGGAAGGGGTCCAAAGTGCCAAGGAAACTGCCACAACTATGGTAAGGCTGGAAACTGGGCTTGGGATTGACGGTCATCCAAGAAGGAGGGAGGAGAAGAGGATGAATGGCGAGGGGAAAATGGTCGAAAGGATCTCACAAGCTTGATGGCTGAGTGTGCCTCCAACAAAGGAAGGGCGATACTCAGTCGAGGAGCTTATGACCTTGACTTGGACACAAACAAGTACACCACTTATGAGAAGAAAGACTTCATATCTCTTGTTCCATGCAACAAGAACTTTAGAGTTGCCAACGGAAAGGTTGAGACAGCTGAGGGGATTGGTGAAAATCTAGTCACAATGGGTGTCAACGGTGCGGACTCCAACCTCAAGCTAGAGGGGATAGTCTACTTGTCCTCATTCACAACCAACTTGCTCTCCATCTCTAAGATAACTGACCATGGTATGACAGTTTTCTCTACAGAGAAGGAAGCAGTGATTGTCCCTACCAAGGGCATCAACATCTCCTACTCTGCCAAGAAGGTTGTTGCATAGGCTCCTCGTATTGAAGAACTCCACGTCTTGAAGACCAAGATAACAACATCAACAGTTGAATATTTGGCCTAGATTGATGATGAGGAGAGCAGCGATGTAAATTCTAATGACAAAGGACATGTTGGAGCAAGGGAAGCAGTGGAAGAGGAAGATTCGACAACAAAACTATAAGCAAATGCAGCCACTGGGGTAGTTCATTCTAGCCAGTGCACATCGTCCACGAACATGTGGCAGTGGCACTTTGGGTACATGGCTCATCGTACATTGGTACGCATGGGAAAGTAGGTGGTAGTTTGTAGGATGGATCTAGGTGATGAGGTGGAGGGAGCCGAGATCTTGTGTTAGCCATGCCTTCAAGGTAAGGCCAAGAAGAAACCCTTCAAGCGCAATGGTACGCGTGCTCTCTCACCCCTTGACCTCATCCACTTTGACATGTGTGGTCCCTATTGCATACCGCCTAATGGAAGCAACAGATACTTCCTCACATGCACCAAAGACAATAGTCGCAAGGTGTGGATATAATTTCTCAAAAAGAAAAGTGAGGTGAAGGAGAATTTGCTAGCCTTTGTCACTGCAAAGTTACGCCTGGCCAACGGTTGGACCGGCCGAGGGGAAATCAGGTGACGGGAATTCATCCACAAGGACCAAGGCTCGACCCTCGGAAGACCCAACAAGGCCAAAGCGCGCCTTGGGGCCCGGTTAGTCAATGAATCAAGGATCATTGAGGGCCAAGGGCGCTTCGGAATGGCGCCCCAATGTGTTATTGCCAGAAAGGGCACTTCGGGCGGCCGTCACCGCCGCTAGTGGTGCTGCCAGCGGCAGATTGTCGTGGTTCACAAAAACGGCCTTATCTTGGCCGTTCCTCCACAGAATAATGTGATTCTTGGTGCGTTGGAAAGCTGGGAAGATGAGCTATGTGATTCTGAGGCAATAATGCTCATCCCAGGCCCATACGGAGCTGTGCACGGCTCAGCGACCTCGGGTCACCTAGGATGTTTCATCATGTACATATAGTCTTGTATGTTGACACTTGGATAACCAGTACAGTTTACTCCCACTGTGCCACACATGTTCCCGTGCTCCCCCAAGATAACCCTATGCTTCCACAAACCCGGGAAGGTGTGTACCAGCCTCCCCTTGGTCGCCGGTTGGTGCTTACGCCATTCGGTGGAGGCTAGCACACCGCACCCGGTTTACACTTGGTATCAGAGCCACTCTTGGCTCAGGGGCACAATCATCTACGAGGCAACCTCTCCTGGTCAGCGTAGACCAGCACGCATCTTGTCTCTTTGGCGGATCCGTTCCCAAGGCCAACCATGCACTGCGGTGACAAGGCGGTAACCGGAAGACACGTTGAGGAAGAAGTTGTACCGGACGTAGAGATGACTTCATCCGGCACATACTCATTGGCCGCGGCATTTGACGCGCAAGGCAAAGTAACAGCAGCCGTAGCATTGCAAAAGTTGCTCGCCGACATGCAGGCCAAGGTGGACCCGTTGGAGAAGCAAAACACGTACCTCAATCAAGAGCTCGCGAAGAGTCGAATGACAACACCAGTGGAGGTTGCCACCGTAAACTGACCTGCGGTGGGCGTCCCGAGCCCGCCCAAGCTGGAGCAGTTCGACCCATCAAGGAAGGATGGGCCAGCTCCACACGCTTGGATACTTGGACTAGAGCTGTACTTCACCACCATTAGCGTGGATGCCTCAAGGTACGAGGCGCGCCACGACTATGCCCTGGCCCTATTGAGAGGGGCTTCATTGGATTGGTGGGCCGATGTGATGCGGTCAAATGCACAAGACAGTGGAGCAGCAATGGTTGCCGGCATTGCGGCCGCGTCCGGAATCTCAATCCCATGGGCTCCAATCTGTAGTAGTGGCGACCCTACTCTAAAATGGCCGACCTCGTGGAAGGAGTTCACGGAGTCGTTCATCAAGCGCTTCACCGTGGGTGACATGAGGAACAACGCTGGTGCTAAGCTACGTCGGCTTCACCAAACTGGCGGCGTCGCCAACTACATCCACAGGTTTTGTGAGATCGTCGCCAACTGTGGCTTTGACTCTTACAAACTGTGCTTCCACTAGAGCAACAGCCTAAAGAACAACGCCCGCGATGTGACGGTGATGCATGACCTCAATGACGACCTACCCAGGATGCAGCACAGCCGCACGACTCGCGCGCAACACAGGCCCATGCCAATAGCCACAACTCTTTTGGTATTGGTTACTGCAAGCAGGCCGAGAGCGATGATGTACCCATTGAGATCGGAGCGTTGCAACAGCGCAAGTGCTACAACTCTGGCAAGCTTGGCCACATTGCGCGTGATTGTCGGAGTCTAAAGAAGGATGATGGCAAGGGTAAGCGGCAAGGGAAGGGGAAGCAATCCATGAAGGAAGCAAAGAAAGCAACAAAGGAGTCGGGAAACAAGGAGAGCCGGGAGTAGATGGCGTTACTCCTGGCTCCTCTCAGTCCAAACTGCCAGTTAACCGTCCACCCAAACACCTTGCGGCAATTAAGGGGTTTTTTGAGGTCAAGGCATGGGACGCGGGGTATGAGGTGGAGCAGCCCGTACTTCTCTTGGAGGCGCAAGTGAAAGGCGTCAAGGGGAAGGTGGGGATTCTCCTTGATTGTGGCGCGATCCACAGTTTTGTGAGCATGGAGTGTGCTCGGAAGTGGGGCCTTGCACCCATGAGCAAGAAGCGGACTGCTAACCAAGTGGACGGCACAGTTGAAGTGGGGTACCTGGCCCGTCGCCTCTCTATTTGCGTGGGGAAGCGTCGCATAATGACCGTATACCGGGTGTGCCGGATGAAGGATTACGATATGATCATCGGTCATGACTTTCTCCACAAGTATAACCCCGCCGGCAATCGGGAGGTGCGCGCCATCTCAGTCAAGCTCGAAGACAAGGAGTATCCCCTGCCTACGTGGTCCGAGGAAGAGGCCACGTAGGAGGAGACTTGTGAGGGAGAAGTGCCGCAGTAGTTGGTGTCTTGCAAGGATGAATCGGTGCCTATGATGCTGAACTTGGTGCAGCTCAAGCGCACGATTCGAAAAAAAGGAGGAGCTTTTTTTTATGTTCGTGCAAGACGTGGAGGACGATTTCAATGAACCAGAGGATGTGGCGCTTGCTGTGGCACATGGGGCAACTTGTGAGCAGCCGGGGGCCCAAGGCAAGTTTGCCGCAGTGCCCAAGGGGCTTTGGAAGATGTGTACAGAGTTCGAGGACGTCTTCTCCGACACCCTCCCGGCGGGTCTGCCACCATCGTATCGACCTCGAACCTGGAGCACATCCACCTCTTTGCGTAATGTACCACATGAGCGATGCGCAGCTACAGGAGCTAAAGAATCAGCTCACCGAGATGACGGAGCAGGGCTTCATCCTTGTCTCCTTATGCTGCACATGTCCTGTTTGTGCAGAGAAAGACGGGAGAGATACGCATGTGCATGGACTACCGGGCGTTGAACAAGTTGACCATCAAGAACCGGTACCCGCTTCCACGAGCTGAGAAGCTCTTCAAACAGCTACGTCCGGCTCGCTTCTTCACAAAGATTGACCTCCGTTTCAGCTACCACCAGATCCGCATTGCAGCAGATGATGTGGACGGCCTTCCGCACCCGCTACGGTCACGACATGTTCCTTGTGATGCCTTTCGGGTTGACCAACGCGCCGGCCACCTTCATGGCAGCGATGAACAACATTTTCAGGCTGTACTTGGATGACTTTGTGGTGGTGTACCTTGACGACATCTTGGTCTATAGCAGGACGGCGGAGGAGCATGAGGAGCATGTGAAGAAGGTCCTTGAGATTTTGAGGAAGGAGAAGTTTTTTGCAAAGCTCACTAAGTGTGAGTTTGCGGTGGTGAAAGTTGAATTTCTTGGACACATAATTAATAATAGACAGATTGCCATGGACCCGCGCAAGGTATCGGCCGTGCAAGAGTGGCCAAAGTTGTGTAGTGTGCACGATGTTCAAGTGTTCCTTGGTTTTTTCAACTACTACCGTAGGTTTATCCTTGGCTATGTGGGAGTGTCAGCGCCACTCTCCAATCTCACTCATAAGGATCGCGAGTGGAGTTGGGGAGTTAGCAAACAAGAAGCCTTTGAGAATCTCAAAAGGGCTCTGACCTCCGCGCCGGCCTTGCACTTGGCCGACAGCAGCCGTGAATTTGAAATGGCAGTGGATGCATCGGACCTGACCATTTGTGGAATCCTTCTGTAGGAATTTGGCAACGGGTCGTATCCGGTCGCCTACTACTCGCGCAAGATGTATGGGGCGGAACTGAACTACGCCACCCATAACAAGGAGATGCTCGCCGTGGTTGCAGTCTTCAAGAACTGGCAGTGCTACCTCGAGGCATAGAAATGCACGGTCTACACCAACCACCACGCGTTGAGTTACTTCAAGACGCAGTCAAACATGAGTCGGTGGCAAGCGCGTTGGGTGGAATACCTCGAGTCGTACTTCGACTATGAGATCGTGTACCGGCCGGGTCGCATCAACCCAGCCGACGTACTCTCACGACGACCGGACCTGATGATGCGGGTCGCGTCTCTCACCATCCACGAGGATACCTTCCTTGTGAAGCTCTTCATGTACGGATATGAGGCGCATGGGGAGTATGACGCTCAGAGATTTTTCTTCGAGGCATAAACTTAGTAATGTATCTATCTTTTGAGCTGCTATGAATTTTTACAACTTTGAGTCCATACAAACAGTGCAAAGACCTCCCTGGCACCGACTTTTGGTAGCTTTGCCAAGCGCCTGCACGCATTACAATTCTAGGTGTAAGATTATGCATGAAATTTATGAGGGTGCCTTCACAGTGGCAAGTGTTGCATATAATTGTGGTGGAAGAAGGAGAACTTGGAGGAAGTTGTGCGTCCAAAGAAGTCAATGTTTTCAGCCTGTCACTTACACAAACATAGGACTGTAGAACGCCTTGGGAGCTACTAGGAGTCGCTACACTTGCGAGACTATTGCAGCTTAGAGTCGTGTCACTCATATATTTGAAGCTTCCTAACCTTGCTGCTGCTGATGTGGTGACACGGTCCAGTCAGCTGGCGCACTAGCAAGCAAGCAAATGGAAGAAACAACAAGGATCAGGCTAGGGAGATGCACAAAGTCTCATAAGCTCCAATAGCTTAGTAATGCAGAGAGAAATGACAACTGACAAGCACACAGCATAAACACCTGCCGCGGCACACGGCAGGTGACGCACGCGGCAGTGTCAGTTTGTCCTAAAACCGGCTCAAAACCACGGTTTTGGCCGCAACTTTGCACATAGGCATCCAAACTCAACACCGTCTGAACCTAGAGATGCAGAATCTTGAGCCGGACACTACGACTGGTCACACACACAAGTCCGACATCCATCGGTGGACAGAAAATGCAAAACATACAAATCGGGCTCGAGAGCCAGTCCACCGAGAAAACTCTAGCGTCTGCAGAAAAACTGTGGAGCACCCCAGCAAGAACCCGGGACGTCGTGACAGTCGTCTGGCAGCTGCTGGTGGATGGATCCACCGACTGTCAGTGCTCTGGCGGCAGCTGGGCCCGCATCACGGATCTGCACGAGCATGGACACGACCGAGTGGTCACAGTAAGCTGTACAAATGGAGAGAAACAACTCACATCACAACACTCCCCCATGACCCGATGGTACGCATGTCCATACACGTGCAGAACTGACACAGGTGCACAACAGGATGCCCTACAGTCCATGCTCACACACCCCACTCGCAGCCACTCTCAGGCAAGGGGCATAGCCTGACAAAACGAATGGCACCATGAACTTTCCGCGCGCAAGTGCCTTCGTCAAGAAGTCAGCCCGTTGCATGTCCGTGCCGACCCAGATGACGGAGATCACTTGTCGCTCCACAAGATCATGCACAAAGTGATGCTCAACAGCAATGTGCTTCGTACGTGCATGAAGCACACCAGAGTTCTCTGCAATGGCAAGAGCACTCTAGTTTTCACAGCGCATAATGATGCAAGGCACAGACTGACGCAACTCACGAAGTAGATGCTACAGCCACACCGCCTCGGTAGCCCCAGCCCCCAGAGCAACATACTCAGCCTCTAATGGGCTGCGTGCAATACCTACCTGATTGGCACATGGCCACGACACAGTGGTGCCACTAAGCAGGAACACGTAGCCTGTCTGACTACACCCATCACGACTCCACGCCCAGTAAGTGTCTGTATAGCCATCGACTACCACCAAACACTGCCGTCAAAAGCAGAGTCCGAGGTATGGTTTAGACACCACGTATCGTACCACTCGCACAGCAGCATGAAGGGCTCTCGCCCGAGGACACTGTGAAAACTGTGCAAGGAGGTTGACGGCAAAGGCAATGTTGGGTCGTGTGGTAGTGGCCAAGTACATCAAAGAGCCAATCAGGCGCAAGTACAAGGTCACGTCCACTGTCTCCCCCAGGTCTGCGGGTTTATCCACCTTGAGAGCGTCTTTCCCATCAGGTATGATGGGGTTGGAGGCTGTAGGAACTGCACCCATGAGATCAGCAAACCGCTCCCCCACAACGCGAGCGTAACGTGCCTGATGCAACAAGAGTGTCTGTCGCTCACAATCACGCACAATCTCCATCCTGAGGAACACAGCAGTAGGACCAAGGTCCTTCATCCTGTAGGCAGCCTGGAGGACTGCCTTGGCCTCCTTCACGGCCTCCATGGAAGGAGACACAATCAAGAGGTCGTCCATGTAGACCAAGACAGCGGTGAAGCTATCAACTGTGTGTTTGAGAAAGAGGGATGGGTTAGCGTCACTCTGTACGTAACCGACACGTGTCAGTGTGCCGGTGATCTCCAAGTTCCAACACCTGGGTGACTGTTTCAGGGCGTACAAGGCCTTGCACAAGCGCCAGACCTTGTCACTGACCTCAAAACCAGGTGGTTGGACCATGTAGATCTCCTCCTCTAAGGTGCCATGGAGGAACGCGTTCTTCACGTCCATCTGGTGCAGCTCTCAATCGTGGTGATTAACAACCCCGAACATAGCACGAGCGGTGGTCATGCGGCCAACAGGTGCAAAGGTGATAGTGAAATCTACTCCCTCAACCTGCGAGAACCCCTTGGCCATCAAACGAGCCTTGTAGCGATCAAGTGTGCCATCAGGCTTCACCTTCGTACGAAAGACCCACTTGGCCTGTACAGCCTTCCGCCCAGACGAGAGGTCGACAAGCTCATAGACATCGTGCTCACGGATGGCTCTCACCGCATCCTCCCAAGTAGCACGCCACAGGTCTCCATCGTGAGTTGAGAGTGCCTCCTTCAACATGCCTGGATCAAGCGTCGTCGAGGGAGTGCTCCGGCTGGCTAAGATTCACGCCTCCGCACTTGGTGTGGCCACGACAAGATCGACTTTGGCATCGCAAGCGACCAAGAACTCTCGAGAGACCATCTCGTGGCCGACAGGACATGCTGGGTGTACCTCAATGTAGTCTGCCTGGACACTCAAGCCAAGGGCCTTTGTGCCAAGCTCGCCACTCTGAATACTACGAGTCGGGCGCCTGGGCGTTGAGTCAACAGTCCACTGATCCCTAGAGTCCAATGGTCGAAGACGACCACCGGGCTCGCGGGAGTAGCCCGATGCGACGCTCACCTCAAACTACGGGAAAGGCTGCTGAGCCAGAGCTGTAGGGGGCATGGGTGCATGCACGGGAGGAGGTGTGACAGAGGTGGCTGACACTGGCACAACATCAGGTATGCCAAAGGGGACTGACGCGCATATGGGATGAGGTGTGGGAGAGGGGACTGACACTGGTACAAGATCGGGTGTGACAGAGGGGTCTGACACCGACACGAGATCAAGTGTGGCAGAGGGGACCGACACTGGCACAAGATCGGGTGTGCCAGAGGGGTCTGATACCGGCACGGGAGCAGGTGTGCCAGAGGGATCTGATGAGGTTACAGGACCCACAGCCACGATGGCCGGATTGTCAGCAGCCGGAAACCGGACCATAGGTGAGGAGGCCCGGACAGACCCATCCCCAGGACTAGACTCCCCCATCCGTCGGGAGGCCACACAAGTAGGGACGTGGTTGGCGGCCAGCAACAGAATGCTGGACAAGTCGCGATAGGTGAGAGCTTCAAAGAAGAGAGCATCTCGAGAATCAACAATGTGATGGCGAGCACGGTCCCAAAAGCGCCAGGCCTTTGACCGCGGGGAGATGCCGAGGAAGGTACACATGCATCCCCGAGGTGAGACCTTGGACCCCTGCTGATCCTCGGTGTACTAGACACAGGCGAGGGACCCCCAAACGCGAGCGAGACGGAGATCAGCACGATGGCCAAACCACAACTCGTACAACGTGACATGGTCTGGAAGTGGACAACGCGGGAAGCGGTTCTAGACGCACATCATGAAGGAGAAGCCCTCAAAGGCAAAGGACTTCGGTAGACCGCATTCAGACCGCATAGCACAAACCGCATCCTCCATGGTGTGGTTCCAACGCTGAGATACACAGTTCTGCTATGGTGTAGCAGGGGCGGAAAGCTGGTGAAAGATACCGTGCTCGGCAAAGTAGGCATCCATCTCGCCTAAGAACTCGCCACCACGATCTGAGAAAAATGTGTGCAGGGTGTGACAAGACTAACGCTCAGCCATCACAAGCCACAGGCGGACCGCCAATGCGGCATCGCTCTTGTGGCGGAGGCTGTAGACCCACCACATCCGGGTGAAGTCATCGGTCAGGGTGAGAACATACCGACCCCGATCAGAGAGGGACTCGACTGGGAGAGGACCGAGAAGGTCCGAGTAGACCAACTCTAGTGGGCGCAGTGCCCGGGAGGAGGAGTCAAGTAAGAGCAGCGATGCATCTTGCCCTGGACGCAAAAACAACAGTCGGTCCTTGGCGGTTTCTCAAAAGACGCTGCGTCAAGACTGAGGGCTGGCGGAGTTTGAATGAGCTTGGACACAGTGTCCGAGCTCACATGGCAGAGGCGACAATGTAACAAGCACTGGTGCTCAGGGGAGAGAACACCAGTGACAAACACACATGCAGAGGAGAGAGGGGGAGAAGAAACATAGGGAATGCAACGAGACACACGATACATGTCATCAACAACAGAGGCACGAAGCACGATGGCGCGTGTGTCAAGAGCAGTCACTGTGGCAGAGTCAGCAGAGTGCTCAACAGTGAGACTCATCCTGGTACATGCACAAACAGAGAGCAGGCTGAGCTCAAGAGCAGGGACAAAGAGCACATCAGAAATGTACAAGGGGCCAGAAAGACCATCAAACCGCACGACCCCAACTCCCTACACAGGCAACGACTGACCATACCCTGTGCGAACAGACCAAACAGACGCAACAGGCTTGAGCACAACGAAGTCACTACAATGACAAGTCATGTGATGGGTGGCTCCAGAGTCAATAATCCAGGTGCCACTTGGCTCACGAACGGTTGTGGATACTGAGCAACATGCCACAGAACAATATGCCTCTGCTGGACGCTTAGCAGAGGACTCAAGACAACGACGAACAACACAAATCTTTGACTCGTCAAGCCATTCGGTACTGTCAGGTCCATCCTCATCGCAAGCCAACATGGCTCCACCACAAGCATCATCATGGGCAATAGAGGCAGTAAGACATGTTGTGTCAGGACCACTCGGCTGTGACAACACACTCGCACCTCCCTGAGTACGAAGCTCCAGCAGCTGACGAAGCTCCGCGATTGTGTGATCTCGAGGGTCCACATGACCGCTGTCGCTTGGTGAAGCAGATGCGTCTGCTGCACTTGTGGGTGCGGCGTGCCTAGTCCGTGTGTCACTCAAGGGAATCCGCTACGCGTGTGCCGCCTGAAGGCCGCGCATGATCCGAGTCCAATCAAAGGGTTGCTCACACTCTGTGTAGCAGTGAGCACCTCCACAGTTGTAGCAGTGGACGGAACGTCCAGTGCCACTACTCGCCGGCTGCTGCTGCTGCTGCTGTCCCTTTTTGCGTCGCTTCTTCCCCTTCTTTCCGTGTGCGGCCGCTACGACACCCTGAGTGTGGCCGGTTGGGGTAGAGGAGGAGGACAAGGAAGCAGTGGAGGTGGGACTGGTGACCTGGGACAGAGGCATAGGAGGGGTCGCAGTCACTACTGCAACAAATGGACACTGCTGATGGGCGATGGCAGCCTCATGAGCCAATGTGGCCTGGATGAAGTAGGGATGGGCCCAAGGAAGTAGTTGTAGTGACTCGAACATCTCAGAAAGAGCCACACTATCGAAGCCCGTAAGGAGCTTCACGTGGTCCAAATGCGCCCCCATCATGATGGTATCCAGTGGCCACAACTGCGTCCCGCCACCGGTCCCAAGGCACGTGTAAAGGCGCATTGCGCACCTCCCGTAGTCAGCCGCAAGCTCTGTAGGACCCTGACGGAGGGAGTGAAACTCACGTAATCGGGCCGCCCTCGTGGCATGGGTCTCCGCAGCGAGACGTGTCAGGGCCGGCTCCCAGCCCTGACATGGATCTGCTCCAGTCCCGGTCCTGGTATCACCGAGAAAGGGTCGGAAGTCGACCACAGTCTCCCGCGGCATGGCGTAGAGAAGACCGCGCATCGCTCTCCCTGCTGTCCAGACCTGGTGAGCGTCGCGGGTCTGGTATTGGTTGTGGTAGTAGGGCCAGAGACCCTCAGAATCGGCCCACACCTGAAATAAGGTCTCCCAACAATCAAAGCCCTCGTCACTATCGTAACGGGGTGGAGGTGTCTCAAAGTCCTTCAGTCGCCGCTCCGTGGGGAGGGCGATCTTAGGCTCGGGAGACGAAGGACGGGGTATGGGGAGCCCACCAGTGAGGGAAACACCACCAAAGGTGAACGTTGCTCAACGACGTGGCTGATCCTGGCGGCGAGAAGGTGGCGGAGTCCGAGGCTGCGATCCCAGACATAACTCACGGATGCGCTCCTCAAGCACACAAATCTCGTGCTCGCTCGCGTGAGTCACCCTCAATCTCCTCCTTATCCGAGGTGTGAACTTGTGATGAGTGGTGCTGAGGCCGCGGTGCTGTGTAGAGTGTAGACTGCTGAGCAGATGGTGTAGCTCTAGTAGATCCTCTAGGTGGTTGCTGTGAAGCCATTGAACGACCTCGTAGTAATTCCGTGATCTCTTGCAATGCGTCGGACTGCCTCCGCTGCTGCTAGCCCATCTCATCCTGCGAGTGACGAAGCTTGTCGATCATGAGGGATTGCGATCGCAGACTCATAATGCCCGAAGAGGAGGAAGAGGGGTCAACCAGCCCTTTGAGTTTGTCACGGACCGGCACCATCGTAATTCTCAGTATGGGGCCGAACAATCAAGTGATCCGAACGAGAAAGTGACAGCATCTCTCGAGGAGTTGAAACGTTCACAAAATTTGACGTTTTGACCCAAAAAAATGCTGACGTCAGCACAGCCTATGCTGGCGTCAGCGTTTTTTACGCTAGCGAAAATAGCTAGCGGTTTTTCCCTAGCATTTTTTACGCCAGCAATTTTTTTGTGTGGAGGTCACGCGAACTCGCGTGACCGGTGGGGGTGACCTCGTCACCCCCTGTTCGCGGCTGCGCAGGGGTTGCGCAGACCTGCGTAGTACTACGCAGGCCTGCACAGTGCTGTGTAGTTTCTACGTAGCTATGTAGAACTGCTGTGCAGTAGCAGTGTCGTGCAAGGCCGCCGCTGCTATTGCGGTGGGTTTGCTGCTGCGCTGTTGTAGCTGCTACCGCTGCTGCAATGCTGCTGCTGCCGCTGTTGCTACTGTCACTGTAGCAGCTGCAATGTCGCTGTTGCGCTATTGGTGTTGCTCGCGGCTGCTACTGCCATCGCTGCAGCAAGCTGCTGCCGCCGCTCCGCGCTACAATTGCTCGCAGCCGCCGTTGCAAGCTGCTGCTGCGAGCTGCTTTTTTTTTTGGTACAGGCTGGCAGCCAGACACGGCTGCTGCTGCCACCCGGTGCTTCTGCTGTAGACCGACATGGTTGCTGGATATCGTCACTGCCGTAGCTCCACTTACTACGGTGGTGGCGATTGCGTGGTGACGTCGCTGCTGCTAACGTCGGCTGCGACGGGTCCCGGGATGTGGCGGCGGCGGTGACTCTCATTATTGCTACCGGTGCTGCGTCTCTGCGGCGCAGCTAAGCGAGAGAGGTCTTGTTGTTTTGATACCAAGAAAAATTGCTAGGAAGCTTCCTAACCTTGTTGCTACTGATATGGCGACACTGTCCAGTTAACGAGCGCACTAGCAAGGAAGCAAGTGCAAGAAGTAGCAAGGATCAGGCTAGGGAGACGTGCAAAGTCTCATAAGCTCCAATAGCCTAGTAATGCAGAGAGAAATGACTACAAACAAGCACACAACATAAATACCTGCCGCGGCACACGGCATGTGACGCACACGGGAGTGTCCGTTTGTCCTAAAACCGGCTCAAAACCACTGTTCTGTCCGCAACTCTGCGCACAAGCATCCAAACTTAACACCGTCTGAACCTAGAGATGCAGAATCTTGAGCCGGAGGCTACAACTGGTCACACGCACAAGTCCGGCATCCATCGGTGGACAGACAATGCAAAACATGCAAATCGGGCTCGAGAGCCAGTCCACCGAGAAAACTCTAACGTCTGCAGAATATCTGCAAAGCACCCCAACAAGCACCCGGGACGTCGTGGCAGTCGTCTGACAGCTCCTGGTGGATGGATCCACCAACCGTTGGTGCTCTGGCGGCAGCTGGGCCCGCATCACAGACCTACACGAGCACGGACACGGCCGAGTGGTCAAAGTAAGCTTTACAAATGGACGGAAACAACTCTTATCACAACAAGGACTGTAGAACCCCTTGGGAGCTACTAGGAGTCGCTACACTTGCGAGACTATAGCAGCTTAGAGTCGTTTCACACATAGCTTGGCAAACTACAAGAACTCAATTACTAAATCGGATGTAGAAGTAGCCATGATGTGATAGGGGGGTTCTTCTTGCTTCGCTGTGATCGAGACCAAAGTGCCTTTGTTGTAACAAGTCATATCAAGTCGCGACATGCCATTCCATGGCTCTGTCATTGCAGAAGGGATAAATTGACCAGATAATCCTGGTTGGAGCCTTGGCTTTAGCACATGCGTCTGGTTCGTCTGGAGGAAGAGTATTTAAGGCTACCTGGTTTCCTAGCCTACCGGAAGCTCCGCCCTGGTAGCGGTGGTCGGCGCGGTACACCAACCTGAATGGTTGGACGGTCGTTTTCATGCCCAGGCTCGATTGGCCGTCTCACCATTGTAAAGTCCCAAAATTTGTAACGGATGTCTCTGACGATCTTATCTCCCCTCTACTTCGATCGGAGGTCCTGTTCTCTATACCATGGTTGATGCTAATGAACTGATGACAACTCGACGAGAGAATAGAGGGGTCTTCTGAATCATGCTCTCATAGAGCATTATTCAGAAATAGTGCGCCCGTCATAATCGCGTCGTCATCGCTCTCTTCAGCTGGAGGCTCTTATGTTACATCGGAATATGGCTTAGGTCAGATTAGCTGGCCAGATCAATCTAATAGTCATCGCTGACAGTCACATGTTTGGAAAACTAGCTTTTGGATCTGACTCTTGTCATGCATACCTGCCGTCGTCTTTGTAGCCAGTCATGGCGACTGGTCAGGTCGTCATCGCGGACGGACAAGTTTGCCCTTGCAGAAGTGAACAGGCACAAAAATTTCATTGGATAAATTGATCAGATAATCCTGGTTTCCTCCCTGTCCTTGTGAGAGGTGATGTGTCGCCAAGGGCTACTAGCATAGGAGCCTATGTGATTCCACATCAACCGGACACTCAAACCTGGCAAAGATGTTCGAAGTTACAAGCCGACCTTAACAGTTGGACGGCCGCTTTGACGCCCGAGCGATTCTGGCCGTCCTTGTTGTCTAAAATATCAAACCGTTTTTTTTATCCTCTGAACGACGGTGCTCGGACTTGAACTTTAAAGGTGGTTCGATTCAAAGATATGTTTCTACTTGTGCTTTCTAAGGTCAAATGCCGGTGCTAACATATGTTGCAGTTTCATTCAAAGTTTAATATTTTTTTAAACACAGGGTCCCTCGAAAGCTCGCCGTGGCGGCAGCGTACGAGATGAAAATTTCCCGTCAGGTCGGGGTCTGGCGATGACGCGATTTACCGGCGGAGTAATCCTGCGGTCATCGCTGACCGTCACATCTTTTAGGAGTAAAAAGTCAGTGTAGACGCTTGCCATGCCCTCATGTCTACATCGTCGCATAATATAGTGGCAACAAATGGAAAACCTAAGCAGCAGGTTGGGACAGCAGCGTTGTTGATGCAGCGTGCGGGCTTCCACGCTCATTGCTTGAGTTAGCTGCCCCCTCAGTCTGCTGCTCTAGAGTCTAAGTCTGGAAGCTCTGGGTTTGTTACTCAGAAATGCGCGCGCCAGAGTTAGCGCCAGAAAGCAGCTGAAAACTGAAAGAAACTAGTTAGGAATGAAGAATGAGCAACAATGGGAGACCCCTCCAAGTTCTAGCCCCCCTCCACTAGTGTAGAAGTTGTTACTCAGCTAACCAGCCAATCAGAAAAGAGCTGTGGACCTATTTTCTGGCTGGCAGGGTTTTCTCGGTGAGCCCTGCCAAACGCCCGACAGCCCAAAACCCGAGCGTCGTCCGTTTTGCCAGAAAACTGGACCATACCATAATACCGATGCTGCAAACGCAGTCGTGCGGTCAGAATCAGCTAGAAAAATACTAGCAAAGAGTTATGGCTGCCCGAACCCAGGCAGTGCCTACGGTGGTCCAAGATGCCGAACAGGGCCATACAGCATGCAACAAGGACCCTAGGCAGAGCATGACGATGCAGACGCGACAGGACGCGTTGGACGCATGCAGGCAGCAATTGCGGTGGCAGTGACCGTCGGCAGCACGACCGCCGAGGAGGCCTGCCGATGGAGCTGAGCACGTCGCTGGAGAGAGGAGGTTCCAGCGAACTACGAGTAGACCTCAACGTGCGTCGGCTCCACCTAACAACCCTCCATCAGTGTCGAGTCTCGCCGTCAGTCATCTGCACGCCGATGTACACAAGCCGGGAGGACACAATAGAGCACAATGAGGGATGCGCAAAAACCAACACTCCCCCATGACTCACAGGCGTAGTGTACATGGGCGGGCAGAGAAACAGTCAACATCCAGACTCCCCCAAGGTACGCAGAGATGCAGGCAGAGACAAAGAGGGCAACTCACGGACGCACACCGACTGAACTCACAGCCTTCTTGAACGAGTCCCGCTTCAGTGCCTTGGTCAGGAAGTCAGCCNGGAGGACACAACAGAGCACAATGAGGGATGCGCAAAAACCAACACTCCCCCATGACTCACAGGCGTAGTGTACATGGGCGGGCAGAGAAACAGTCAACATCCAGACTCCCCCAAGGTACGCAGAGATGCAGGCAGAGACAAAGAGGGCAACTCACGGACGCACACCGACTGAACTCACAGCCTTCTTGAACGAGTCCCGCTTCAGTGCCTTGGTCAGGAAGTCAGCCAGCTGTCGTGCTGTCTCAACCCATACGATGCTGATGCCGTCGTCATGCAACAACGAACGCACATAGTGATACTCAACATTGATGTGCTTTGTGCATGTGTGATGCACACCGTCATTGTCGGCGATGGCCATGGCACTCTCATTGTCACAATGCAATATGATCGATGCAACAGACTGACGCAACTCGGACAGCAGACGACGCAACCACACACTCTCACACGTGCCTGAGCCAAGCGCCATGTACTCAGCCTCAGTAGTGCTGCGTGCAATGCACCCTTGCTTGCCACTACGCCAGGACACGGCTGTGCCGCCGACCAGAAAGATCCAGCGTGTGCGACTCTTACCGTCCGGACTGCCGGCCCAGTCACTGTCGGTGTAGCCCACTGCGATGACGGACGGCTGACGACGGAACATGAGACCTCGCCGAGGGGTCGAGACGACATAGCGCACCACTCGGATCGCGGCCTCGAAGTGGAGGTGACGCGGCTCCTGAGAGAACTGGGCCAGGAGGTTGACGGCGAACGCGATGTCTAGGCGCGTCGTCGTCGCCATGAACATCAGTGACCCGATGACCCGTAGATACGTGGTCACATCAACTGGCTCCTCCACAATAGCTCGGTCATGACTCTTCAGCTTTACCTGGCCATCGGGTGACATGGGTGAAGATGCGCTAGGCATGAGGGGCAGGTCCTCGGCAAAGCGAGTGGACAGGGTCTGCACATAGGCAGCCTGGTGGACGTGTAGGATGCCCTGGGAGTGATCATACTCGATCTCCATGCCCAGGAAGACTCGGGCAGACCCGAGATCCTTCATCTAGTAGGCGACGTGCAGCAAGTCCTTGACACGCTGGATGGCGGCCGCGTCTGGCGACGCAATGAGGAGATCGTCGACGTAGACCAGAACCGCGATGAAGGTCTGACCTCACGGGTTGACGAACAGTGCAGGGTTAGCGGTGTTGCGTTGGAGGCCGCCACGGAGAAGCGTGCTGCTGATCTCCTGGTTCTAGCACCAAGGCGACTGCTTCAGGCCATAGAGGGCCTTCCGCAGCCGCCAGACTCTTCCAGTGCCATCGTCGAAGCCTGGGGGCTGCGTCATGTAGAGCTCCTCACCCTCCAGTGAGCCATGGAGGAACGTGTTGCTCACGTCCATCTGATGCAGCTCCCACCCGTGCTGGGCAACCAGGCTGAAGAGCGCCCGGCTAGTGGAGAACCGACCGACTAGGGCGAAGATCTGGTCGCAATCAACCCCAGGGACCTGAGCAAACCCCTTTGCTGTGAGGCGGGCCTTGTACTTGTCCAAGGATCCGTCAAGCTTCCACTTATGCCGAAAGACCCACTTGGCACCAATGGCCTTCCGACCTGGAGGGAAGTCGACGAGGTCATACACGTGGTGCTGTCGGATAGCAGCGAGCTCCTTGGCGCAGGCACCATCCCAATGTGCGGCCTCAGGGGAGGCTCGAGCCTCGCGTAGGGTGGAAGGGTCCTCTGGGCGCGCTGTGGACCGGACTGAGAGGACGTGTGCATCACGAGCCCTAGGTGGGATGCGGGCGAGTGCAGCCACAACAGCATGCTGATGCTCGTAATGAAGCATGGCGTAGCCCAATGCAGAACCCGGGTGAAGGTCTGCGATGATGGCGGAAGTGGTCAGGCCGAGAGCCTTTGTGCCAGGGTCCCCACTCACAACCGTGGTAGTGGAGGAGACACGTGGAGCCACAGGGGGTCGAGGCGCCACGGGACGCAGAGCGACGGTCTGCGCGCTCACTGTCGGCCGAGGTCAGAGGCTGCCGCCTGGGCCACGTGTGTAGCGCGGTCGGGCAGAAGATGGCCCTGAGTCCGACGGACCGACTGAGGCGGACGGGGCTACTGGTCCGGAGGAGCCAGCAGACGCGACAGGCGCTGCTGGCCCGGAGGGGCCAGCGGACGTGGCAGGGGCTGCTGGGCCAGAGGGGCTAGCGGACGCGACTGGGGCTGCCGGCCCGGAGGGGCGAGCGGACGCGACTGGGGCTAATGGCCCGGAGGGGCCAGCGGACGCGACTGGGGCAGCTGGTCCGGAGGGGCCATCGGACGTGACAGGAGCTGCGGGCCCAGAGGGGCCAGCAGACGCGACTGGGGCTCTCGGCCCAGAGTGGCCATCGGAAGCGACTGTGGCTGCCGGCCCAGAGGGGCTAGCGGACACGACAAGTGCTGCTGACTCGGAGGGGCCAACGGACGCGACTGGGGCAGCTGGTCCGGAGGGGCCAGCGGATGAGACTGGGGCAGCTGGTCAGGAGGGGCCAGCGGACGGGAATGGGGCAGCTGGTCCGCAGGGGCCAGCGGTCGCGGCTGGGACTGTTGGCCCGAGGGGGCCAGCGGACGCGACAGGGGCTACCGGCTCAGAGGGACGGAGTGATGTGTCACCCGGAAGCGACAGGACGGAGAACGGACTCACGAATCCCCCACGCGACGTGAGGGACATGGACGAGCCGGAGCGGATGAGGTCGCGAGGAAACAGGTCCTCAAAGAAGAGGGCATCGCAGGACTCGACGATGCAGTGTCGGGATGGGTCCCAGAAGCGCCAGGCCTTGGACTGACGGGACACACCGAGGAAGGTGTAGGGGCGTTCGCGGGGAGCAAGCTTGCCACCCTGCTATGGGGCGGGCATTCACACAAGGGCGACACAGCCCCAGACGCGAGCCGGGCGGAGGTCAGCACGCCGACCGCACCAGTGCTGGTAGGGCGTGGACTGGCGGGGAAGGGGACCGTGGGGAACCCGGTTCCAGACCCAGGTCATGTAGACCATGGCTTTGAAATAGAAGCCATCGGAGAGACCGGACTCGACCCGCATGGTGCGAACGGCGTCGGCCATGGTACGGTTCCACTGCTCGGAGACGCCGTTCTGGGCGGGTGTGTAGGGCGCAAATGTCTCATGGTGGATCCCGCGGGAGGCGAGAAAGGTCATGGCCTCACCAAGGTACTCGCCACCACGATCGGAGCGAAAGCGGCGAAGGGGACGGCCACACTCGCGCTCTGTGAGGACAAGCCAGTCCTGAATGGTTCGGGCGACATCGCTCTTCTGCCATAGGCAGAAGACCTAACGGTAGCGAGAATAGTCGTCCGTAAGAGTGAGGACATAGCGGCCATGCTCATCGACGGACTCGGTGGGGAGAGGGCCCATGACGTCCGAGTGGACAAGGTCAAGAGGGGCGGACGCACGGGAGGAAGAGAGGGGGTACGTGGACCGGTGCATCTTCCTCTGAGCGCAGTCAATGCACTCAGTGGGGCACGGGAGAGGGAAAGTCTCCGGGTCCATGCCCTTGGCCGGCTGTGTGCGGAGCATGCTTTCTACGGTGGCAGAGTGGACGTGGCAAAGGCGGCGGTGCAAGAGGCGGGTGTGCTGAGGAGAAAGCGTGCTGGTGACGAACACATGACCTTTGGCGGCCGACGGGGAGGAGACGGGAGGGGAAGAGGAGAGGCGAGGAACGTGCCACAAGTTGCCACGGGCGGTGGCGTGCAGTACGACAAGACCAGACGGACGCAATGACAGTGCCGACAACACGCGAGTGCACAACGTCCATGCTCATGCAGTCAAGGGCAATCACGGACAGGAGGCTGAGCTCAAGACCAGGGACGAAGAGAACATCGGTGAGAAAGACGTCACCGGCCGGACCACGGAAACGAACGACGCCAACACCACGGACAGGCAACAGCTGTGAGAAACCCGTCCGGACACCGGAGACATCGCCGACAGGACCGAGCATATTGAAGGCCTCACGAGAGGCCGTCATGTGATGCGTGGCCCCAGAGTCAATGATCCAGGTCTCAGCAGGGTCCTGGACAGGGGTCGCCAGATCACTCACGGTCACATGGCAGCAAGCGAGGGACACGGACACGGTGGAAGGAGGCGCGAAACGAGAGTGTCAATCGTCAAGCCATGCAATGTCGTCAAGGAGTGGGGTGGAGGAGACCACGGGAGACGACGAGACAGACGAGGAAGCGGGACACGACCGCAGCTCAGTCTCTGTCATACTGGGATGAGCCGGAGGGCAGGAGGTGACGCAACTCGTACTTCCCTGGGGAGGAGGGCGAGGCAGGCCAAGCTGGAGCGCGATGAACTGCTCCAGCTGACGCTCATAGGAGGATGGCCCAGGAGTGTAGGCGGAGTGCGGAGTGACGGCGCCGGAGCCTAGGTAGGAGGAGGGCTAAGCCGGTGAAGGTAGCAGAGGTGCAGACGGCTGAGGGTAGTACTGGTGCGGGTAGTACTGCTGCGGCGCGGGTGTCTGCGGGACAGGCAAAGTTGTCGGAGTGGCAGAGCTACTGGACGAGGTCGGAGTGTCAGGGCCAACAGCAGTGACGGCGGCAGAAGCGAGGCGGCGCTCTTCTTGGCGGCGCATGGTGGCAATGACGCGCGCCTCGTCCGTCAGGAGAGGGCACGTGTACCACCCGTGCCCGGGCTGGCTACAGTTGTGGCAGACCGAGCCACCACCGCTAGACCCGGTCGATGACTGCTGCTGCTGCTAATGCGGTGGACCCTTGCCTTTCTTGTTCCGACTTTTCTTCTTCTTTCTCGAAGACGATGAGGTAGCTGCGATGGGGGAGGTGAAGGCCACGGAGGCAACGGCAGGGGAGGCGACGGTAGGGGATGCAAGGACCTCCGTGCGGTGGAGCTGGGACTCCTGGCGAGCTTCCTCATTGCGGAGGAAGAGCTCATATGCTCAGGGCATGAGGGTGCCCTCGGCCTCCATGGTGGATAGGACGTCCTGAGGGTAGTGGACGAAGATGTCCGCGTACACACTGGTGGCTCCGCGCTTGATGGTGAGGAGCGCGGACAGAGGGGGCGGAGCAAATTTGCCGAGTCGACGGAGGATGTCCTCCGCCCGCTGCCAGTAGGCAGTGACCGTCTCGGTCTCCCCCATGTGCAGGGAGTTGAACTCCCGGAGCAGACGGCTGATCTCAGTGTCGCTGGACAGGCGATGGGGCCTGGTGAGGACGTGCCATGTGGCTGCAGGGTCTGGGATGTCGCCAACTGTGAAGGCGCCGAGGAAGGGCTCCAGGGCAAGGCGGGAAGCTGGGGGGGCGATTGGTACAAGGGCATGGACGGCACGACCAACGTCATACAGCTGATCGGCCTGGGTGGAGTCGTAAGGGAGGGTGTAGTAGGCCCACAGACCCTCACCCTTCGCCCAGATCCAAAAGCTGAGCTCCCAGCTCCGGAACTGCTCGCCGGCCTGAAGCGGCGGCGGCGGTGTCTCAAAGTCCTACCTGCGACCAGCACCCAAAGTTGGGCCAAGGACTGAGGTCACTGTCTACCGTTGGCGCTGAGTCTGCTGTTGTGCCAGGTAGTACGTGGCAGCGGACACAGCGAGGCTAGCGTGTCCTGGAGGGATGAACGACGGCAGCACACTGGTGGCGGTTTGGGAGGCGACTGGCTTTAGCGCTGCAAGCTGCTGCGTCAAGGCGGCGAGCTGTTGCTGAAGAGCAGCTAGAGGGCCAGGGTTGTCGCCAACGTTACCAGTGGGCTGCTGTTGCTACTACTACTGCTGCAAGGGCGGCGGCTGCTGCTGCAGCGGCGGCGGCTGCTGCTGCTGAGGCGGCGGTGGCTGCTGCTGCTACAGGGGCGGCGCCTGCTGCTGCTGTAGCGGCGGCGGCTGCTGCTGCTGCTGAGGCGGCGACGGCTGCTCCTGCTGTTACTGCTGCTACTTTGGCAGTTGCTGGTGCGGCGGCGGCAGCTGCTGTTGCCATGGCGGCGGCGGCTGCTCCTGGTACCGCATCGGCGACGGCTGCTGCTGCTGCGCCGGTGGCGGTTGCTGCTGCTACAGTGGCGTCGGGTGCTGCTACTGCTGCTACAGCGGTGGCGGGTGCTACTGCTGCTGATGTTGCTGTAGTCGCTGCAAGAAAGGAGGGGTAGGGGTCCCCCCAGCTAGAAATCTAAGCGGCAGGTTGTCGTAGTATGCGTTGTTGATGCAACGTGCGGGCTTCCACGCTCGTTGCTTAAGTCTGCTGCCCCCTTAGTCTGCTGCTCTAGAGCCTAAGTCTGGAAGCTCTGGGTTTGTTACTCAGAACTGCGCGCGCCAGTGTTAGCGCCAGAAAGCAGCTGAAAACTGGAAAAGACTGATTAGGAATGAACAATGAGACACAATGGGAGACCCCTCCAAGAACTAGTCTCCCTCCCAGCTCTGTAGAGCTTGTTACTCAGTTCACCAGCCAATCAGAAATTACCTATTTTCAGGCTAGCAGGTTTTCTCGGTGAGGCCTGCCAGACGGCCGACAGCCCAAAACCCGGGTGTCATCCGTTTTGCCTGAAAATTGGACCATACCATAATACTAACGCTGCGAACGCAGCCGTGCGGTCAGAATCAGCTAGAAAAGTAGTAGTGAGGAGTTATGGCGGCCTGAGCCCAAGCAGTTCCTACGATGGTTTATAATGCCGAACAGGGCCATGCAACATGCAGCAAGGACCCTAGGCAGCGCATGACGATGCAGACGCAATAGGACGCACTGGACGCATGCAGACAGCAACTGCGGTGGCCGTGACCGCCAGCAGCGTGACCGCCGAGGAGGCCTGCCGATGGAGCTGAACACATCGCCAGAGAGAGGAGGCTCCAGCGAACTGCGAGAAGACCTCAGCGTGCGTCGGCTCCACCGGACGACACTCCATCAGCGTCGAGTCTCGCCGTCAGTCATCTGCACGCCAATGTACACAAGCCGGGAGGACACAACAAAGCACAATGAGAGCAAAAACCAACACCCCCAACAGAGGAGGACCCCTCCTCGTCGGGACTCCCAGCCATGACTTAGTGTCCCTTGTGTTTTTGTTTTGTTTNCCTGCCGATGGAGCTGAACACATCGCCAGAGAGAGGAGGCTCCAGCGAACTGCGAGAAGACCTCAGCGTGCGTCGGCTCCACCGGACGACACTCCATCAGCGTCGAGTCTCGCCGTCAGTCATCTGCACGCCAATGTACACAAGCCGGGAGGACACAACAAAGCACAATGAGAGCAAAAACCAACACCCCCAACAGAGGAGGACCCCTCCTCGTCGGGACTCCCAGCCATGACTTAGTGTCCCTTGTGTTTTTGTTTTGTTTTTTTTCTTGTTGTTGTAGTGTTGCTTATGGCAGCAAGAGGTTGGGTAGGTGGGGATTCTACCCACCCCTTTAGCCTTTCCCCTTTTCCTTTGCCCCCCCCCTTTTTGTGTTGATGACGTCAACAGTGACATAAGTAGTGACGTGAGCATAGGGGTGCTGACGTCAGCAGCGGCGGTTGTTGGGGCCACCGCTGCTGCTGTTGCTGTTGATGCTGTTGGAGTCGCTGTTGCTACTACTGTTGTTACAACTGCTGCTGCTACTGCTGATTACTGCTCATGCTGCTGCTGCTATTGTTGCAGCAGCAGCTGGTGCTGCTGCTGCTGCAGCTGCTCCAGCTATTGTTGCTACTACAGCTGTTGCTGCTGCTACTGTTGCTATTTGCTGCTGCTACTACTACAATTGTTGTTGCTTTTGCTGTTGTTGTTGTAGTTGCAGCTGCAGCTATTGTTGCTGCAAGCTGTTGCGGTTGCAGTGGCTGCTGCAGCTCGCTACTGCTGTTGTGCGCTGCTGCAGCTGCTGCATGCTATAGCACCAACTCGCTGCTGCGGCGGGATGCTGTAGCGAGGTGCGGGGGTGGGGGATTATTTTTTGCCGCTTTTTTTTTCTTTTTTTTCTTTTTCATCTCTTGTCACAGCGGGCAGCAGCACGCTGTCTGCTGCGAGCAACGGGCTGGTGCTTGCCTGGAAACAGCGAGTTGCTTCTCATTGGCAGGAGCGGGCTCCTGCTCGCTGCTCGCTCGCTGCGAGCAGCGAGCAGCAGGAGCCGCGGCTGGCGGCTGCCAGCTACTGCTTGCTAGTGCTGCTGTTGCAGTTGGCTGTTGCTGCAGCTCGCTGCGCGGCTACTGCTGCCCGCTGCTGCAGCTGCTGCGTGCTGCGGCTGCTGCCTGCTGCGGATGCTGCCTGCTGCCGCTGCGGGCTGCTACAACTAGCTGCTGCTGCGCGCTGCTGCTGCTGCTGCTGCGCGCTATTGCTGCTGCTGCTGTTGCGAGATGTTGCTGCTGCGAGCTGCTACTTCTACCTGCTGCTGCTGGTGGTGCCAGTCACTACACCTGGGTGACGTTGCCGCTTACGTCGTCGCCCTTAGACGTCAGACGCCGCCTGCCGCTCACCTCCTCGCGTCACGCGTGGGGGTCAGTGCTGCCGAAAAAAATTGGCAGCATTTCCCCTAGCCCAGTGGCCGAGGGAAAACATCTGACACCGCCACCAGGCGGGTCAATGCTTTCTGAAAAAAA
Source organism: Penium margaritaceum (assembly GCA_023375785.1). Taxonomy (NCBI): domain Eukaryota; kingdom Viridiplantae; phylum Streptophyta; class Zygnematophyceae; order Desmidiales; family Peniaceae; genus Penium; species Penium margaritaceum. Next base: position 66,780 of record SZWC01010171.1, read on the forward strand.
TCGGCAGCATTTCCCCTACACTGGCACGTATGGGGGTCCGTCCGCATTGTCTGGCACTTGTTCGCCAGTCTTCTGCTGCTACTGCTACGCTCTGGCTCTGATACCAAAATGGAAAACGTAGGCAGCAGGTTGCGGCAGCAGCGTTGTTGATGCAGCGTGCGGGCGTCCATGCTCGTTGCTTAAGTCAGCTGCCCCCTCAGTCTGCTGGTCTAGAGTCTAAGTCTGGAAGCTCTGTGTTTGTTACTCAAAAACGCGCGCGCCAGAGTTAGCGCCAGAAAGCAGCTGAAAACTGAAAGTAACTAGTTAGGAATGAAGAATGAGCATCAATAGGAGACCCCTCCAAGTTCTAGCCCCCCCCACTAGTGTAGAAGTTGTTACTCAGCTAATCAGCCAATCAGAAAATAGCTATGGACCTTTTTTCTGGCTAGCAGGGTTTTCTCGGTGAGCCCTGCCAGACGCCCGACAGCCCAAAACCCAGGCGTCATCCGTTTTGCCTAAAAACTGGACCATACCATAATACCGACGCTGCGAACGCAGTCGTGCGGTCAGAGTTATGGCTTCCCGAACCCAGGCAGTGCCTACGGTGGTCCAAGATGCCGAACAGGGCCATACAGCATGCAACAAGGACCCTAGGCAGAGCATGATGATGCAGACGCGACGGGACGCGCTGGACGCATGCAGACAGCAATTGCTGTGGCAGTGACCGTCGGCAGCACGACCGCCGAGGAGGCCTGTTGATGGAGCTGAGCACGTCGCCGGAGAGAGGAGGTTCCACCGAACTGCGAGTAGACCTTAGCATGCGTCGGCTCCACCTAACAACCCTCCATGAGCGTCGAGTATCGCCGTCAGTCATCTGCACACCGATGTACACAAGCCGGGAGGACACAACAGAGCACAATGAGGGATGCGCAAAAACCAACAACGACTGGTCAGGTCATCGCCTCCGAGAAGTTTGCCCATTTTCATTTGGATAAATTGACCAAGTAATCCTAGTTTTCGCTTTGTCCTTCTGGGAGGTGTCGGATCTAGGCAGACTGGAAAGTTTGGACCTACCTGATTCCTAGGCTATCGGATGCTCAACGTTGATAGTGGTGGTCGTAGAAGTAAGCCGACCTGAACGGCTGAATCATTGGGTGCGCCTGGGTGTCATTAGGATGCGTTGTTGGTTGGAGTGCGCCTGGATAGTTGAGTTCGTGCAGAGGATCTGCGAAATTCACACGTGTATGCACTCATTTTTTATTCTTCGGCAATTGTTTTGTCAGTTTTTTCTAGTTTGTCGTTGGCAAGTGCAACGATTGTTGGGACATCGATGGCATGCCCAAAGTCTAGGATGGTAGGCATATTTCCAAACTGCAAACCCTTCGATTACCATAACCGCGCTCATCGGATTGGGAGCAGACATGTCGTTGCGGATTGGTTTGTGGCATGTCCATACCTGTTGTAAACATCTGACTGTTGAACGATGTCTTGATGAATGCCTAACAAAACGCTATAGATTGCCCAACCATCGATCCGCGATTGTTGGGTGCTCGTTTGCGACAGTCTGGTTATCCTCGCAGTCCAATGTCGACCTCAACCAACGCCCTCGCTCACAAGCGACGTTCGCATACGGACCTCAACGTGTCGCCGATGGAGAGCATGGAAGACGTCGGCGTGTCCAAACCTTGGATTCGGCATCCGCTAATCTATTCAAACCGTGCATGCATGCACTCTTTTTCAAAACGGGACGTTAAATTGAGCGAATCGAGGAAACAAAGGACACGAGTCAACAAAAAAGGGTCGAAAGGTGTTCAGCACCTTCCGATTTTGTTGGAATGCATCGTTGACGACGCATTCCAACGACTCCCAGGCGCACCCATTGTCTTTCTGCCCAGGCAATTATGTCCTCCATTTATTCGAAACCAGTTTGCCCTGCTCGTTTGTGATTGACGGTTCGAACGAAGGTCCTATTCTGTTGTTCGTAATTAGTTGGGTTTAGCAGGAATGAGTCTGACTTAAACATGTACAATAACTTTATGTTTTATCATACACAGTGCCCTTAAAAAACTCCCCGTGTAGCTGACGTACCAGGTAGGTCTCTCACGCCAGGTCGTAGTTTGGCGCTTACGAGTTTTGCCGGCGGAGTTTGCCATGCGCTATTGCTGACCGTCAAATGTGTTTAAACATATTTTTCGGAACAGTCGCTCGCCTTTTATACCTGTCCTCATCGTCGCAAATTTTCGTGGCGACTGGTCAGGTCATCCCCTCGGGCAAGTTTGCCCTTCTCATTTTTGTGAGCATGAGGCTTTCAGCAGATGAAAAAGTGTTTTTGCCAAGGATAAATTGACAAAATAATCCTGGTTGCCTCTCTGTCCTCATACGAGGTGTTGTGTTCCTATTCACATCGAAGATTCGAACCTACCTGGTTCCTGGCCTACCGGAGCCGCAACCCTGGCTGCGGTGGTTGATGTTTTATGCTGACCTGAACGGCTGGACAGGTTTCTTTGACGCCCCGATAATCCAGGCCGTCAGAGCTCGAGGATACATCGAAATATTTGTTTCCGTATTACTGGCCTCGTTAGGTTTGCAATAGTGACGATGGTTTGATGCTAGGAGCTGTTTTGTCTTGCATTACTAACGGTAAAACTCCTGCATGAACTTAATGCAAAGAAACATGAGAAAACATTGTTTTCCCAACTCCCATGCGGCTCGCAATGTCGTAGTTAGGACGGCTTACACCGTAGGGCCTTAACGTCAGGTCGGAGTAATCTGCTGACCATATGGACCGGCGGATGAAACGGGCGGTCATCGCTGGCCGTCACATGTTTCGGAAGTAGTTTCTTCGAAGAGGAGTTTCCCAGACCTACCTGTCCTCGACGTCGCCGAATATCGTGGCGGCTGGTCAGGTCGTGCCTTGCATAAGTTTGCCCTTTTGCCAACCAATGGACGCCAGTGTTCGCCACCTATAGTAGGAATACCCTCGATGAGGAGGTACGAGCCGGTGTGAGAGCACCCAAAAGACTGCTGAACGGGACCTCTCAGGACTTCCCAGCACTGGCGCGTAACGTTTTCACCGTTTCGAGAGCTGCCGTCCGCCCCATGTGTGCGGCGCGAGAATGGGTTCGCGGTTTCCCGATAACGGTAGGGTGGGAGGCTGCATTTGAGGTTTGATCGTAAAAGTGTCATTTGTATTCCACAAATGTCGCAAAGTTCTGTCTTTGTCGGACACTCCGTCTGATGTCGTGATGTCCAGTTCGCTCCTTGACTCTGGTCTCAAATTTCCCAACATAGACGCGGTGCAATTTCAGGAACATAGCCACCTTATTCAAGAGAAGGATGGAGTTTGACTCCTTCTCTAACGGCATGAAGGCGGTAGATAACATATTTATCAACAGATTACAAATCTATCCAGTTTGTCGCAGGTGAAACCTTCGAACACCTGCGTTTACACCTGGCCGCCTCGCCAGCAGCAGCCCCCC
>SZWC01010172.1:33339-54254 GCA_023375785.1 Penium margaritaceum
CCGTCGCTGGAGCCTCCTCCCTCTGGCGATGCGCTCAGCTCCATCGGCAGGCCTCCTCGGTGGTCGGGCCGCCAGAAAACACTGCCACTGCAGAAGCTATCTGCATGCACCTAGCGTTGTGTCTGGCTGTGGCATTGCATCTGCAGCATCATGCGGTGCCTAGGGTCCATGTCTCCTGCTGTATGGCCCTGTTTGGCATCGTTGACTGTCGTAGGCACTGCCTGGGTTCGGGCAGCCATAACTCCTTGTTGCTATTTTTCTAACCGATTCTGACCGCACGACTGCGTTTGCAGCGTCGGTATTATGGTATGGTCGAGTTTTCAGGCAAAACGGACGACGCCCGAGTTTTGGGCTGTCGGGCATCTGGCAGGGCTCACCGAAAAAACCCTGCCTGCCAGAAAATAGGTCTAGCACTATTTTCTGATTGGCTGGTTAGCTGAGTAACAAGTTCTACACTAGTGGGGGGGAACTAGAACTTGGAGGGGTCTCCCATTGTTGCTCATTCTTCATTCCTTATCAGTCACTTTCAGTTTTCAACTGCTTTCTGGCGCTAACACTGGCGCGCGCGTTTATGAGTAACAAACCCAGAGCTTCCAGACATAGACTATAGAGCAGCAGACTGAGGGGGCAGCAGACTTAAGCAACGAGCATGGAAGCCTGCACGCCGCATCAACAACGCTGTTGTCCCAACCTGTTGCCTAGGCTTTGTAGCTTGGTATCAGAGCCAGAGCGTAGCAGCAGCAGCAGAAGACAGGCGTACAGGTGCCAGACAACGCTGGCGGACCCCCATACGCGCTAGTGCAGGGGAAATGCTGCCGGATGTTTTCGGGCAGCATTGACCCGCCTGGTCGCGGCGTCAGATTTTCTCTCACGGCCACTAGGCCAGGGGAAATGCTGGCAAAATTTCTCGGCAGCGCTGACCTCCACGCGTGACGCGAGGAGGTGAGCGACAGGCCGTGTCCAACACCTGCGGGCGACGGCACACACTGCAACGTCACCCAGGTGTAGTGACTGGCACCAGCACGCAGCAGCAGTAGTCTGTAGCAGCGGCAGCGAGCAGTGGCAGAAGTAGCTAGCAGCAGTTGCGTGCAGGAGCAGTAGCAGGCAGAAGTAGTAGCTCGCAGCAGCCCACAGCAGCAGCAGCCCGCAACAGCAGCTCGTAGCAGTAGTAGCCCGCAACAACAACAGCCCCCAATAGCAGCCCGCAACAACAGCGAGCAGCAGCGGCAGCAAGCATTAGCTGTAGTAGTGTGCAACAGCAACAGTAGGCTGTAGTAGCCACAGTAGCGAGCCGTAGTAGCACCCAGCTGCAGCAGCGGCTACAGCGAGCAGCTGCCAGCAGCGGCTGCTACTGCTTGCTGCCCATAGCAAGCGAGCAGCGAGGAGCAGCCCGCTACTACCAGCGAGCAGCAGCTCGCTGCCAGCAAGGAGTAGCTCGCTGCCAGCGAGCAGCAGTCCACTGCTCGTAGCTTACAACGCGCAGCTGCCCGAAGTGACAAACGAGAGAAGGAAAAAAACTCAAGAGAAAAAAATCCCCCACCCCACCACCTTCGCTACCGTGGCTGCAGCAGCTGCCTTTGCTGTTGCAGCCGCCACAACAGCTGCAGCAGCCCGCAGCAGCAACAGTTGCTATTGCAATTGCAGTCGTAGTAGTAGCAGCAGCAACAGCAGCCACAATAACAGCAGCAGCACTAGCTACAACAACAGCAGGCGGAGCAGCAGCAGCAGCACAAACCACAATAGCAGCAGCAACGGCGACAGCACCAACAGCAGCAGCAGCAGCAATAGCAACTGTAGCAGCGGCCCTAACAACTGCCACTACTGACGTCAGCATCCCGCTCTTGACGTCACGGTTGACGTCACTCCTGACGTCATCAAATCATAAAAAAAACCAAAGAAAGGGGGGCAAGAGAAGGGGGAAATAAACCCAAGGATTGGTAGGACGTCCACCGCCCTCAGCAGAGGTCACTGCTGATATCGGCACCACACAAAAAAAAATGAAAAAAATACAAAGGGGCATCACACCATGGCTGGTAGCCCCACTGGGGAGGGGTACTCCTCTGTTGGGGGGACCCCCATTCTCCCTTTCTTACAACGGCTACAGCAGCAGTAGCAACAGTAGCAGCAGCAGCAACAGTGACAGCAATAGTAGCAACAGCAGCAGCACCAACAACAGTAGCAGCAGGAGCAGCAGCAGTAGCAGGAGCAGCAGCAGTAGCAGAAGCCGCAGTAGCACCAGCAGAAGTAGCAACAGCAGCGGCAGCAGTAGGAGCGGCAGCAGCAGCAGCAGTAGCAGCAGGAGCAGCAGTAGCAGTAGTAACAGGAGTAGCAGCAACAGCGGCAGCAGCCCTGTGGCGTCGTTGGCGACAACCATGACCCCCTCGCTGCTCTTCAGCAATAGCTCACCGTCCGAAGGTAGCAGCTTGCGGCACTACTACCGTTGGTCTCTCAGACTACCACTTGCGTGCCGCCATCCTTCACCTCTCCAGGGCACGCCGGCCCAGCTGTGTCTGCTGCCACGCACTACCTGGCGCAGCAGCAGACTCAGCGCCAGCGACAAACAGTGACCTCCGTCCATGGCCCTACTCTGGGTGCCGGCCGTAGGCAAAAGGACTTTGAGACGCCGCCGCCGCCGCTTCAGGCCGGCGAGCAATTCCGGAGCTGGGAGCTCAGCTTCCGGATCTGGGCACAGGGTGAGGGCCTGTGGGCACACTATACCCCGTCGTATGACGCCACCCTGGCCGACCAGTTATATGACGTTGGTCGTGACGCCCGTGCTCTCGTCCCTATCGCCCTCCCGGCTTCCCGCCTCGCCCTCGGGCCCTTCTTACGCGACATCTCCGCTGGCGCCACACCTGACCCTGCAGCCGCGTGGCACGTCCTCACTCGTCCCCATCGCCTGTCCAGCAAAGCTGAGACCAGCCGCCTATTGCGGGAGTTCAACTCCCTGCACATGGGGGAGACCGAGATGATCACCTCCTACTGGCAGCGGTCAGAGGACATCCTCCGTTGCCTCGGGACCTCTCTCCCACCCCCTATGGCCGTGCTCCTCACCATCAAGCGCAGTGCCACCGAAGCGTACACGGACGTCTTCGTCCATTACTCTCACGATGTCCTCTCCACCGTGGCGGCCCAGAGCACCCTCATGCCCTGGGCATACGAGCTCTTCCTCTGGATTGAGGAAGCTCGTCTGGAGTCTCGTCTCCAGCGCACAGAGGCCCTTGCCTCCCCTATCGTCGCCTCCGTGGCTGTCGTTTCCCCCGTTGCAGGCACCTCATCATCGTCGGGGAAGAGGAAGCGTCGGAACAAGAAAGGCAAGGGTCCGCAATAGCAGTAGCAGTAACCGTCGACCAGGTCCAGCGGTGGAGCCTCGGTCTGCCACAGTTGTGGCCAGTCCAGGCACGGGTGGTACACGTGCCCTCTACCAACAGACGAGGCGTGCCTCATCGCCACCATGCGTTGCCCGCGAGAGCGCCGTCTTGCCTATGCCACCGTAACTGTCGCCGACTCTGACACTTCGGCCTCATCCAGCAGCTCCACCACTCCGGTTGCTTCGCCAGTCCAGCCGACACCAGCGCCGCAGTAGTCGGTCCCGGCACAGTCCTCCTTCTACCCTGGCTCCGGCACCATCACCCCGCACTCCGTCTATACCCCCGGGTCGTCCTCCCGTGAGCGTCAGTTGGAGCATTTCATCGCGCTCCAGCTCGGCCTGCCTCGCCCTCCTCCCCAGGGAAGTGCGAGTTGCATCCCGTCCTGCTCTCTTGCCCAACCTTGCATGACTGAGACTGAGCTACGGTCATGTCCCGTTTCCTCGTCTGTCTCGTCGTCTCCCATGGCCTCCACTACCCCTTCCCATGATGACGTTGCACGGGTTGACGATTGGCAGTCTCGGTTCGCGCCTCCTTCCACCGCGTCCGCGTCCCTTGCTTGCTACCATGTGACCGTTAGCGATCTGGCGACCAAGGTCCAGGACCCTGCCGAGACCTGGATAATCGACTCCGGGGCCACGCATCACATGACGGCATATCGTGAGGCCTTGAGTATGCTCGGTCCTGTTGGCGATGTCTCTAGTGTCCAGACAAGCTCTGGATAGGTGTTGCCTATCCGTGGTGTTGGCGTCGTTCATTTCCTTGGTCCTTCCGGTGACGTCTTTTCGACTGATGTCCTCTCCGTTCCTGTTCCAGAGCTCATCCTCCTGTCCGTCACTGCCCTCGACCGCATGAGCATGGAGGTTGTGCACTCACGTGGTGTTGGCACTGTGTTGTTGCGTCTGTCTGGTCTTGTCGTACTGCACGCCACCACCAGTGGAAACCTGTGGCATGTACCTCGCCTCTCCTCCTCTCCTTCCGTCTCCTCCCCGTCGGCCGCCACAGACCATGTGTTTGTCACCAGTACGCTTTCTCCTCAGCACACTCGCCTCTTGCACCACCACCTCTGCCACGTCCACTCTGCCGCCGTAGACAGCATGCTCTGCACCCAATCGGCGAAGGACCTTGACCCGAAGACTTTCCCCCTCCCGTGTCCCACTGAGTGCATTGATTGTACCTAGGGGAAAATACACCGGTCCACGTACCCTTTGTCTTCCTCCCGTGCATCCGCCCCTCTGGACCTTGTCGATTCCGACGTCATGGGCCCTCTCTCCACCGAGTCCGTCGGGGAACACGGCTGCTATGTCCTCGCCCTCACTGATGACTATTCTTGCTATCGCTGGGTCTTCTGCCTTCGACAGAAGAGCGATGTCGCCCGAGCCATCCAGGACTGGCTTGTCCTCGCGGAGCGCGAGTGTGGCCGCTCTCTTCGCCGCTTTCGCTCCGATCGTGTGGTGAGTACATGGGTGAGGCCACGACCTTTCTCGCCTCCCACGGGATCCACCATGAGACATCCGCGCCCTATACGCCTGCCCAGAACAATGTCTCCGAACGGTGGAACCGTACCATGGCCGACGCCGTCCGCACCATGCGGGTCGAGTCCGGTCTCTCCGATGGCTTCTATTTTGAAGCCATGGCTTATATGACCTGGGTCTGGAACCGGATTCCCCACGGTCCCCTTCCCCGCCAATCCACAGCATACCAGCATTGGTGCGGTCAGCGAGCTAACCTCTGCCCGGCTTGCGTCTGGGGTTGCGTGGCCATTGTGTGGCTGCCCGCCCCGCAATAGGGCGGCAAGCTCGCCCCCCGCAGACGTTTCTGCACCTTCCTTGGTGTCTCTCTTCAGTCGAAGGCTTGGCGGTTCTGGGATCCCTCTCGGCACTGCATCGTCGAGTCCCGGGATGCCCTCTTCTTTGAGGACCTGTTTCCTCGCAACCTCATTCGCTTTGGCTCGTCCGTGTCTATCCTGTCGCGTGGGAGAGTGGAGATTCCATCCTCTGTCCTGCCGCTTCCGGATGACACATCCCTTAGTCCCTCTGAGCCGGCAGCCCCAGTCGCATACGCTGGTCCCTCCGAGCCGGCGGCCCCAGTCGCGTCTACTGGTCCCTCCGGGCTGACAGCCCCAGTCGTGTCCAATGGTCCCTCTGAGCCGGCAGCCCCAGTCGCGTCCGCGGGTCCCTCCGAGCCAGCAGTCCCAGTCATGTCTGCTGGTCCCTCCGGGTCGGCAGCCCTTATCGTGTCCACTGGTCCCTCTGAGTCGGCAGCCCCACTCGCGTCCGCTGGTCCCTTCGGGCCAGTAGCCCCAGTTGGGTCCCTTGGTCCCTCCGGGCCGACAGTCCTAGTCGCGTCCGCTGGTCCCTCGGGGCCGGCAGCCCCAATCACATATGCCGAACCCTCCGGGCTAGTAGCCCCAGTTGCGTCCACTGGCCCCTCCGGGCCACCAGTTCCCTACGCGCCCGCTGGCCCCTCCGGGCCAGCAGCCCTAGTCGCATCCGCCGGCCCCTCCAGGCCAACAGCCCTGTCCGCCTGCGTTGGCCTATCAGACTCAGTGCCATCGCTTGCAGTGCCACGCTACACATGTGGCCCAGGCGGCAGCCTCCGACCTAGACTGTCGGTGAGCGCGCAGACCGTCGCACCGCGCTCCGTGGCACCTCAACCCCCCGTGGCCCCACGTGTCTCCTCCACTCCCACGGTCGTGAGTGGGGACCGTGGCACCAAGGCCCTCGGCTTGACCACCTCGGCCATCATTGTAGACCTTCACCCGGGCTCCGCACTGGGCTATGCCATGCTTTGTCACAAGCATCGGTATGCTGTCGTGGCTGCACTCGCGCGCATCCCACCTAGGACTCGAGATGCACACACTCTCTCAGTCCGCTCCACAACACGCCTGGAGGACCCAGCCATCCTGTGCGAGGCACGAGCCTCTCCTAAGGCCACACATTGGGATGCTATTGCGCCAATGAGCCCGTCGCTATCGGACAGTACCATGTGTACGACCTCGTCGACCTTCCTCCAGGTCAGAAGGCCATCGGTGCCAAGTGGGTCTTTCGGCGCAAGTGGAAGCCTGACGGGTCCTTGGACAAGTACAAGGCCCGCCTTACAGCCAAGGGATTTGCCCAGATTCCAGGGTTCGACTACGACCAGATCTTTGCCCCAGTTGGCCGGTTCTCCACTAGCCGGGCGCTCTTTAGCCTGCTCGCCCAGCATGGGTGGGAACTGAATCAGATGGATGTGAGCAACGCCTTTCTCCATGGTTCACTAGAGGGTGAGGAGCTCTACATGGTGCAGCCCCCAGGCTTTGACGATGGCACTGGGAGAGTCTGGCGACTGCGTAAGATCCTGTATGGCCTGAAGCAATCGCCTCGGTGCTGGAACCAAGAAATCAGTAGCACACTCCTTTGTGGCGGACTCCAGCGTAGCAGCGCTGACCCTACACTGTTTGTCAATCCGCGAGGCTGGACTTTCGCCACTGTTCTGGTTTACGTCGACAATCTCCTCATTGCGTCGCCAGACACGGCTGCCATCCAGCGTGTCAAGGACTTGCTACACGCCGCCTACCAGCTGAAGGATCTCGAATCTGCCTGAGTCTTCCTGGGCATGGAGCTTGAGCATGATCGCTCCCCGGGCGTCAAGTACATCCACCAGGCCACCTATGTACAGATGTTGTCTACCCGCTTTGCGGAGGACCTGCCACTCATGCCGAGTGCATCCTCACCCATGTCACCCGATGGTCAGGTGAAGCTAAAGAGTCCTGACCCAGCTATTGTGGGGGAGCTTGTTGACGTGACCACGTACCTATCGGGTCACTGATGTTCCTGGCGACGACGACACGCCCAGACACCGCGTTCGCCGTCAACCTCCTGGCCCAGTTTTCTAAGAAGCCGCGTCACCTCCATTACAAGGCCGTGATCCGAGTAGTGCGCTATGTCGCCTCGACTCCTCGGCGAGGTCTCATGTTCCGCCGTCAGCCGTCTATTGTCGCGGTGGGCTACACTGATAGTGACTGGGCCAGCAGTCCGGACGGTAAGAGTTGCACATGCTGGATCTTTCTGATTGGCGGCATAGCTGTGTCCTGACATAGTGGCAAGCAGGGGTGCATTGCACGCAACATTGCTGAGGCTGAGTATGTTGCTCTTTGCTCAGGCGCATGCGAGAGTGTGTGGTTACGTCATCTGTTGTCCGAGTTGCGTCAGTCTGTCGCATCCATCACGTTGCATTGTGACAATGAGAGTGCCATGGCCATCACCGACAATGATGGCGTGCATCACACACGCACAAAGCACATCAACTTTGAGCATGACTATGTGCGTTCGTTGTTGCATGACGGCAGCATCAACATCTTGTGGGTTGAGGCAACACGGCAGCTGGTTGACTTCTTGACCAAGGCAATGAAGCGCGACTCGTTCAAGAAGGCTGTGAGTTCAGTCGGCATGCGTCCGTGAGTGACTCTCTCTGTCCCTGCTTGCGTCTCTGCTTGGCCTGGGGGAGTTTGGTCGTTGACTGTGTCTCTGCCCGCACATGTGTACTACACCTGTGAGTCATGGGGGAGTGTTGGTTTTTGTGCATCTCTCATTGTACTTTGTTGTATCCTCCCAGCTTGTGTACATCGGCGTGCAGATGACTAACGGTGAGTCTGATGCTTTTGGATTGTCACTCAGTGGAGCCGACGCACGCTGAGGACCACTCACCCGTCGTTGGAGCCTCCTCCCTCTCGCGATGCGCTCAGCTCCATTGGCAGGCCTCCTCGGTGGTCGGGCCGCCGGCGGTCATTGCCACTGCAGATGTTGTCTGCATGTACCTATCGCTGTGTCTGGCTGTGGCATTGCATCTGCAGCATCATGCGGTGCCTAGGGTCCATGTCTCCTGCTGTATGGCCCTGTTTGGCATCGTTGATTGTCGTAGGCACTGCCTGGGTTCAGTCAGCCATAACTCCTTGTTGCTATTTTTCTAACTGATTCTGACCGCACGACTCCGTTCGCAGCGTCGGTATTGTGGTATGGTCCAGTTTTCAGGCAAAACGGACGACGCCCGGGTTTTGGGCTGTCGGGCGTCTGGCAGGGCTCACCGAAAAAACCCTGTCTGCCAGGAATTAGGTCTAGCACTATTTTCTGATTGGCTGGTTAACTGAGTAACAAGTTCTACACTAGTGGGGGGGAGGTAGAACTTGGAGGGGTCTCCCATTGTTGCTCATTCTTCATTCCTAATCAGTCACTTTCAGTTTTCAGCTGCTTTCTGGCGCTAACATCGGCGCGCGCGTTTTTGAGTAACAAACCCAAAGCCTCCAGACTTAGACTCTAGAGCAGCAGACTGAGGGGGCAGCAGACTTAAGCAACGAGTGTGGAAACCCGCACGCTACATCAACAACACTGCTGCCCCAACCTGCTGCCTAAGTTTTCTAGCTCCTTCAACACAAACTAGGAAGCTCTGGCTACACAAGACTGTACGATAATGACACAGCTCAAATCCCATACACCAACAGTATATGAGCTCGACTTATTCGACAATTTTCAACAAGGAGCACTTACTGCTTAATACACATTATCCACTTGTCCCAATTCCTCGAATTGTCTATTGTCCCGCACCTCATCCCTTTAAACTACACATATTCTGCTCGTCATTACATTGGGTATCAGAGTGCATCAGTGGAGGGGCAACCGAAGCATTAACAACCTTGCAACAACCTCGTACAAGTCTTCATTGCTTTTCAGCCGTTCAGAAGACCGCAGACCTTGTGATGACAATGTTGAACAGAGCAAGCGCACTGGCAGCGAGAAGTTGTCTTAACTGGCGATGGAGGATTAGCAACACGCAAACACTGACGCTCTCTAGATGAACCAGCTAGTACCAAACACCTTCGTGGAGAATGGCAGGACGCCAACAAACGTGACAGAAAACCTGTCATCGGACCCCTCGGGCTCGACGAATGCTTTCCCTTCACCGCTAATCGTCCGGTGGACTCCCAAGGTCATAAGAGGCACCGACTGACAGGCTCAATTCAATGAAGACCTTATCAGAAGCTGTTGGGAACCAAGAGTCTTAACACCAATCTACTTCAACAACTCAACGCTGTGACAACTCAAAGCTTCAGATTTCTGTCTCCCTACAAGCATTGCTCAACGAGAGAGAAATATCCAACTTCTGAGTGAATCCCACATTTAACCGGCACTTCTCGAACCGCTCGACCTCACAAACTCAAAGGGACCGATTTTCTGGATGTGGTGGATGAGTTTCGAGGTGTACTTCACCGCTTTTGGGGTTTCAACGATGGGAAGAGAATTGATTTCGCGGTCTCGTTTTAAAGTTCCACGGCCTTAAGCTAGTGGTCCAATTTAAAGACCATCAAACGGCAGCATGGGACCAACAGAGCCAGATCAACGGCTCATGCAGCTAATCTCACACCATGGACTGCAGGCGTATTATCTCTTTGGCAGATAGATCTGACGTGGCACGAATCTTTTGCACCATAGGAATCATAGAGCGACTTTCCACACGTTGCACACGCTTGCTTTGGAAAGCTTAACGAGAAATCTGTTGCACCGTATAGGTTCCAACGCGTGCTCCAGCTGTCTAGCGTGGCAGAGTATACGTGACACGAAGTCATAACTTGCAACGACCTCGCTCGCGTCGAACTGTATCTCTAATACAATGGTGACTTCAAGCTAGATCTTCGGGGAGCAATCGCCAATTTTTTGCATATAGGAAGACCTTTTACGAATGATCCCTATAGTTTATTGCATCAACAGTGTCGACTACAATGCTCCGATGCATGAACCCAATTATTTGAGACCCCCGAGCCACAATCATATCATGACTGCGGATAATCGCAGTCGATGCAAGCCTCGTCCTCGATTGAGATTGATGCCGTAGATCAACGCCAAAAATGGCTCTATTAGACTTGTAGGAAGCCATGCCATATCGCGCCTGACTCCCACAAACAACATAGGCAGACCAAGAAGGGGAGGAACTCATAGAAAATAATGAGGAGTAGGGAGACAACAAATGGCAGGAGTAGGCGGTGGAACTCTTGCCCAGAAAGAAAGATCCTTGCCAACTCATGGCCCATCTCAGCGGCTCACATCACTATATACGAGAGTTCATGAGATTGCAAAGTTTGATGAGGGGAACGAGGATGACCAGCCAATAATTCTGTTATGAGAACATCTGAGGTGTTTCTAAAGTTGTAGAACGGTACCGGCACTACTGGACGGAGCAACTTCTTACAACTTTGTTAGGAACGGCCTGGTTTGAAAGGTGGGATTGCAAACAAATTAGGAAGTGCTGGAAGGGAAAACTGTCATTGGGCGGTTGCGGACCCACTGTCCTCTTAAACTCCTCCAACTCCAAGTTGGAGTTATGCACGACGCAACTTTCTGGAGAACTTACCCATTGAGTGACCACAAAACCATCCATGTGCGATATTTCCTATATCAAGAAAAATTTGTAGGTGGACTAGAGCAGCGGTCGGTCTACATCAGCATCACTAGTAAAAAATACACCTGCTTCTAGTCAAGCTATCTATGATGCAACATCGGTTACGGGAAGCAGCAGAGATGGAAGCACCTGAGAAATTTGCGACAGCACAACACGCCAACCAATTTCTCTAGACGTGGCCGAAAGATGCATGCGACATGGAGCTCAAGTGTGGCATGTCCGAGTGCAAACAAGGGAAGTGGAGGAAATTACAAATGCCAAGGTAATCACATTAACCTCAATGCTAGAGAAGTTTGCAGCTGCACCAAAGGAGTTTGTAGCACTCGTCCAAAAGTTTGAAGGGGTTTTTCATAACATTCTACTCTAAAGTTAGTGTATGCGGCAAGGCGATGATCATCAAATATACCTGAAGCTAGGCAGTAGATCGGCGATTAAAGGGAACTATCAGAAGAGTAATCAGGAGGAGACCACACTAAAGAAGCAGCTGGATTAGATGCTCGGTCAAGGGTTCATCAGACCCTCCACATCACCATATGGGGCACTTGTACTTGTTGTGAAAAAGAAAACCATAGAGATGCAAATGCACGTGGAGTACCAAGCGTTGAATGACATCATCATCAAGAAGCGCTATAACTATCCAGTAAGCGGCTGAATCTTTTGATCAACTGCATAGATCCTGAATTTTCAGTAAAATCGACCTACGTAACGGCTATCATCAGATCTGCATCGTTAACAGGCTAGTGGTGCACGACATATACATGAAATTTGGGTTCAAGGTTATGCCGATTTGACTCACAAACATCACGCAATATTTATGGCAGCGACGAACAACATCTTCTCTTGTACATCAACGAATTAGTTGTTGTATACCTCAAGGGCATCCTCGTTTACAGTAGCACCCATGAGGAGCATAATGGACCTCTTACAAAGTTCTTGAAATTCCACAAAGATAGAATTTCGATTGGAAAATATCAACTTGTATGACTTCGTTCATTGTTTGATGGAGTTTTTAGGCGACATCACTGACGGCGGGCGTATCACCATGGGCCGGAAAAGGTGGAATCAGTTGCTCATTGGTTGATGCCTACAAATCTTTGGATCTTCCAAGTATTTTGGGATTCTACAACTAATACCGTATATTAATATAGGACGAGTGTTAGCACCTCTCTCTGATCTCACCTAAAAACCATCAAGTGGAATGGGAAAGATAGCGAACAAGAAGTGTTCAACTCTTTGAGAAAGGCTCTGGCCTTGGCGCCAACCTAATAACTGGTAGATCCAATGGTGGACTACATCATGGCCTTCCATGCATCCGATCGAGCTATCAGAGTCATTCTCCTCCAAGAAAACAACGGTGGAGAACACCCAGTTGTGTATATGTCAAGAATTGTGCGGACGGGAACTCAAGTACACGCACAAAAGAAATGTCTGTATTTGTACACGCGTTCAAGACGTGATGATGCTCCGTGGAATGCTGATGATGCCGGACAATGAATCGTCAGCATTCCCACGGTAATGCACAACATGCGCTCTCATAGCCCCCACTGCTGCTGTGCCATCCGCAGCAGATTGGAGAGGTTATCTGCCGTGGCATCGTACGCAATACAAGGGAAGGCCAACACGATGGTCCACACCTTGTAGTTGTTGTCTATCGAATGGAATATCAGTCCAAGGTACTTGGTATTTTTTATGGCCTTCCAACCATCATTGGTGAAGCTTATGGCGCTCGTCATGGCAGTGAGTAATTTCTTAATACGCATGCCGTATGCGGGGACAAGCACCTTCATGAGACATGCGACTGCCATCCAACCATGAAGTGTTGTGGCCGGATTTACGTGTACAATGGCCTTCGCAAGCCAGAAGGACTCCATGGAGGAAAAAAACGCATTTTTATCAACCACATGCCTCCAGATGCATGCAAGAAAAACTTCAACTAAAGACAAGGTCGACAACGATGGCATCACGTGTGACAAGAGCATTATTCTTATGGGAGCCGCCGGCTGAGGTGGTCACAACGCCATCATGCTGAATTCAGATGCAGGGTTTTGATGATTCCACTGTATTCTACGTGAAAAACCGTGTTAAAGCGACCCAAGAACTAGGCCATTTCTGTGCAGGGACAACGAAAATACGGCCATGCAAAGTTCGGTGGCACACCTCCAAAAAAAGGAGACATACCATTTCGACCCTGAGCACGGCTGAGCGACTTTCTCGTCCACTGCAGCCGAAGCGCCCCTGGACGGATATTTAGCCAATGGGACTAGGTTAATTGGGATCAATGGGCACTTCGAGATGGCGGCTGGAGCTGCATTTGCAACCAAGGGCACTTCAAGCGGCCGTGACCCCCGCTAGCGGTGCTACTAGCAGTGAACACACGTAGACCACTCAAACGGCAGTAACTTAAGGCGTACTTTGGTGCGATGGAAAGTTTGCAATGCGTACAACATGATGCATGTGTTAATTTTGTTATTGCACCTCAGCAAAGGGATTCAAAGTGCAGAGGGACCCTCGGCTGACTCGTAGGGGCTGGTACATAAGGAAGCCTAGAGATTGTTCTAAGGATGCCAAACCTACCCAGAGACTCTGTACATTGCCTTTTACTGATCTATCAAGTCTAAGGATTCCTTCCTTGCCCAATCCTCCTTGTTCTCTAAGTATTACATTGCATGTGACCATTCGGTCCTACCAGTCCTCCGTAGCGCACCTTGGTACAAACGCCGTGAAGAGAGTTGCACGACAGGCATCTCAGTCACTAGCAGCGGTCTTGCTGCTAGGAGAGGGTTGTGCGACATCTCAAGGGTTGGTCCACACACCAAGGGTTCGAGGGTTGGCAGGTCTTCCCAAGGGCATGGCGTCTAACTGTCACGCCAGACGCCCCTCGGTTCACATTTGGTATCAGAGCGCGTGGACGTTCCGCTTAGCTTTTGCGCGGACCCAAGGAAGATAGTAGATCTTCCACAATTACATTTGGCCAGAATTTCTTTGTCATAACGGGAAGCATGGCAGCCGCGGCATACGAATAGGCCTACCTCATGGAGGAGATCCCGCTTGCTCTCGACGATTTGCGCCTAGAGAACCAACAGCTGCGTGCGGAGGTTGAGGCCAGATACGCCGGCCAAGGGAGCACTGCATTGGGGGGTGTCGCGTTGTCATCTGCACTTGCCTTTTGGCGGCCCAAGCCGAAGGAGCCAGAGTTCTGCACTGGCAAGGGCTGTACGTGGGAGTGGCTCTTCACAGTGAAATCGCACCCTAGAAAACTTTGAATTCGATTCTTTTACCTGTTGTATAATCAATCCGACGAGTTTTTCACCGGGTTCAAATTGATTAGGTGACATATATGGATACGATGAAATACAAGGGGGTGCACTTTGAATTCAACGAGAGTGTGTGTTCAGTTCTTTATTTCAACAAAGAGTTGACCATTCGAGTTCTTGGACGGTTGGAACTCGATCATTGGCTCACTTGATGCAACGGAAGGACCCTCGCCACAGTGGCGAGGGTCCGTCCGTGGCATCGAAAGCCACCAAAGCGGTTATAATGGTGGTTAAACACCAAAATCAAGGAAACAAGTCCCAGATCGAAAAAGTCCATGAACAAAAGTATGTTTGGACCTGAAAAACAGAAAAGCGAAAAGCCAAGGGTAGAGCGTTGATTTTGATGAATTCATTCTATAATTATTCAAGTGGTATCTATGAATTTGATGAAAGTTCATTTGTGAAAAACATTGACGAGGTCAAAATAGCTAACATCAAAATAAAAGTTTTTAGGGTACTTGACGGCGTTGGGCATTCCCGTGGGAGAAGATGCCACAAGACTGGAGCATACGCCTACGCTACTCCAGAAAATGGCGTTGCAGTGGTGGTCGGCATTGTGCCATCAGAACGCCATCGGGTTGGTGGGTGGGCTGGGGGTCGGGGCACGGCTTCAGCCATTTCCGAGTCTACCGCTTGGACGGAAGTGCAACTCGGTGCGTGGGTATTAACGAAGAAGCCAGAGACGTGGGAGCAGTTTGAGACGATGCTCAAGGCATTTTTCGACCTGCTCAATGACAGCCGAGCCATACGTGACAAGGTCAAGCACGTCAAGCAAGGCGTTTCGGTCAAGGACTACACCACATGCTTCATGGCCTTGGCAACGCAGATTGACTACCTCCAGGATGCAAAGGCGTACGACCACTACCATGACGTTCTGAAGCCACACGTCCAACATGAAATCGCGGTGTTTGGGTTGCGAACCGTTGTGGAGTTGGTCTCGGCGGCGAAGTGCATCAATGCGGTAAGCTACAATGCGCGCCGGACCAGCTATGCAACACAACCATGGGTGGAGCAGCCGGATCAGGTTGTGCCCATGGAGGTGGATGCAATCCAAGCTGTGTAGCAGGGCGCGGGTGGGCAGCAAGGACCAAGAGACAAGTGCTCAGCTTGTGGCGAGGAGGGACATCGAAAACGGGACTGCTTCAAGCGTAAGGTAGAGCAGAGAAACAGACAACAACAGTGAGGAGGGGATGACCTATTGCTGCAATTATTTCACTTGCAAAGGACAATACAAGCCTTGGAGGGCTTTGTCGATTAAGGAGCTTCCTCAAGTGTTGTTGCAGAATGAAGGTGAGACCCGGCAGTTTGGGTGTCTCAATATCAGCTCAACATAATTTCTTGAAGTGACTACTCATAACCAGGAATCACACAAGTCGCTTGACTTGAGCACCCTATACCCAACATATGCCTTGTTGTGTTTCTCAATATTTTATACATTCACTTTAAACGTAAAATGATATAGTTACTACCCAGTTCAAATCATCCAAGTATCCCAGTTCCTTGAATTGTCGTGTGCTTTGCACCTCATCCATGTGAACCATCCACGTTCTGCTCGGCGTAATAGCCGGAAACTATTTTGCTTTTTTTTTTTTCAAGGGAAGATCTCATCGTGCAAAGGAAATGATTTTCAAAGGATGATGGGATTGGATCTAAATTGAATGGTATACCACATGTGATTGTGGATTACATAACACAAAATAAAAAATCCCAAACTTTATTCTTGTCCCCATTCACAGCCTCCCGAAGCAAAACACCATAAAAGACCCCAGTGAATAATGCATTCGATGACTTACCTGATGCACAGTTTCTTTATTTTTTACATATTTATCAGTTTATAATATTTTTGGTTGAACCTATGAACAAATAGACATGGAGGGGCACTTAAAATTCTATGGAAGATCCGGTTCATTTTTTTTTTCTCAAAGGCAGAGTGAACGGTTCAAAGTCTTCAATGGTGAATGCTTCACCAGTCACATGTTTGATGCTCATTGCACGTAAAACACGTATGGAGAAAATCAAATACATGGTGGGTACCCTCCTCGGCCTTAGAATCAACCAAGAGTTCCCCTCCCCTTGGAAAACAAACATCTCCTATCGTGAAAAGGATAGTTAGAGTAGCTTAATACAAAACAAAATTCTCCCAAGATCCAGGTTCAGATATGACCAATTCGAGGAGTAGACCACTGAATTGGAAGAACGAGTTTTGGAAGAAAAAATTAGAATGATCTTGGTGGTACCTTAAATCTGAGAAAAACATTAATTTTGACGAATTTCAACCACGGGAAAATGCATGAACATCAAAATCAATGTTCACTAGGGTATAGGGAGAAGGCTACATCAGCATTGGAAAACCCGCAACCTCAGACCAGGCTACATTTTTTTTGCAGGTTTTTAGGGTAATATTTTTGTCACTCTTGAACCACATGATTATGAGAATGCTGACAATTTGTGGCAACATTTACAATACAATCTCTTGTTTGAAAAAGTGCAGAGGAAAACAACCTTCTCATTAACTTTGAGTCTTCCCAAGCTCACATCCAGTCTCCTTTATCACCTTCTCAACCCCTTCTCACTCCCTCTCCCTCGTCCTCCCCCCCCCTGTCATCCCCCCATTTGCTCCCCTACTCCATATCCACCCCTTTCTCCACTTCATCTATCTTATTCTCCTCCTCCTTTTTCTACACACCATCCCTCATCTTCATCCTCGTCCTCATCCTTGTTCTTGTATTCATCAGTGTCCTCCTCCTCCTCCCCCTCATTTTCCTTCACCTCTACAACCACCATAACCTCCTTTTATTCCTCCACCTTCCCTGATTCTCCACACCCTCCATCTACTCCCTCCTATCTCCTTCTTTACCCTCTCCCCCCCCCCCATCTTTTCCTCCCTCTCCTTATTATCTCCCTCATCTTATTCATCTCCCCATCCTTCAAATCATCCCCGTCTTTTACCTCATCCACTTCCTAATCTCACCATTCTTGCACTACGTTGTGTTCTCCTTGTTATGAACGGAGGGACGCCAGGTGTGACACTCACATGTCGAGCCCTTGGGATAAACCTCCCACCCTCGACCCATTAATTTGTGGGCCAATCCTTGAGATAGAACATGACCATCTCACAGCAGCAAGACTGATTCTTGTGATTGAAGTTCACGTTGTGTGACTCTTCCAGTGGAGTTTACACCAATGTGCTTTACGGAAGACTTGTAGGATTGAATAGATGTGTGCTAGACAAGACTAGAAGAATGAAGGGATTTAGAAAAAGAATGAATATTTAGGATTGATACGTATGTACACGCCAATGGATAATGGCTTGAACAAGATCGGCATGCCTAAAAAAACCATTTGGCTTCTTCATGTAACAGTTTCTGGGAGCTAGTCGAGTCCTCCTTCGGAATTCAATCCCCTCTATCAAGGTGCAATGGTTCAAGTAACACATGGATGATGTAGCGCATATTAAAATATTTCCTTGGAGAATAAATTGAGTTTTACGTGCTCCACTATGACTGCCACTGGCAACACCGGCGCAGTGGTCATCGCTATCCCAAGCGTACTTTCTTGTAAATACGCCCCCAGTCACGATCTCAAAGTGTGCATGGCTTCCAATGAACCTTGCCTCGTTGTCTAGGAGTCCATCCAGGGGAGCTTTGGCTACAATGGGCAAACAATTGCTCCGCCGTGCTCGGGGTCAAACCGGCACGCCTCCTATGATGTGGAGGCGCACCACCAACCTTTGCGCTACCGCATCTGTCTTGTCACTGTACTAAATGACCTGGTTCTTGGTTTGAATTTGCACAAATTTTCACGTAGAATGAAATTAAAACATCAAAACATGCATATGAGGTCATCACAATGACAGAATCACCGTCTCGACCAGCGGTCCCCATAACACTTAGCATGCCTGCTTCCCCATGTCCATGTGCTTGCTCTCATGGCACGCGACATGTTTTGTCTCTCACAAAATGAGTTATTTTCCATGGCTCATAATGCCTCCTCGAAACCCTATCAAAAGAAACCCCACTCTACTGCCATGTGCATGAGGGGCAAGGTGTTTTTCATTTCATATCCTCTCTCTCTCTCTCTCTCTCTCTCTCTCTTTCTCTCTCTCTCTCTCTCTCTCTCTCTCTCTCTCTCTCTCTCTCTCTCTCTCTCTCTCTCTCTCTCTCTCTCTTCCTCTTCCTCCTCCTCCTCCTCCTCCTCTTCCTCTGCCTCCTCCTCCTCAACTCCATCCTCTACCTCCGTCTCCTCTTCCTCCTCTTCTTCCTCCCCTAAAAATTCTCCTCTTTTCCCATACCTCTGTCCACACACCATGTGCATGCACACATGGCACATGGCATGTTTCACAATCTTCGCATCTTGTCCTCTCCTTTGCAAGGCTTCCACCGAACTGTAATTAAAACAACCTAGGTTATTGCTATGTGTACAAGGGCCAACGCGTCATTCCTTTCTTGTATTTTGGTTTTTGGGTTACATAGTAACCTATTACAATCGGTTCATGGCCAAAAGATGCTGCAATAAAATCATGATTGGTGGATTGGTCATTCTTCTGACCTATCCACCAACCAGGGTGCAGGAATTTGTCGGACTGTATGCCCCTCCACGTCCGCAGACGCACAGCTGAGGTCGGCCCGGAAGAAAAAAATCATGGACATCGACCTAGATGTCTGGACAGACCCCAGATAGTACGGAATGACCAGTCTGACGCCAAGACAAAAGGGAAAGGAATGTAACATTGGGTCGCTCCTCCTTGGCCTCACCCTGTCTTGTTTCACGGAACAGGTCTTCGTGGTGAACTCTTGAGACTCGTGAACCCGGCTTCATACAAGGTCAAAACACAATTGAAACCACCTTCATATAAGAAGGTAAACAAGTTAAATTCTGCATATAATTATGTCATCTTATTTTTTATAACATAATGAAACATTCAAAATTCATCCAAAATTGTGAAAGGTACTTTTTTTTGGTGAAGTTCATAATAGACGTGTGAAACTAGCATGTTCACAACACAGGAACAAATTAATCTCATAAAAATAAACTCATCATCAGATAAAACCACATTCACAAAAAACGAGAAGAAATGCCTTTTGAGTTTCTTCTTCAGTATGATGGTGAATTGTTAGACATAATACTGTATCATCAAGCACAATCGTTCAATTTTTTGTTGTGTTTTTTTAGCTTTTACACCCACACAAGCTGGAACAAATCCAGCATAGCTTGAAGTAATTTAGGAAAGTTTCACGCAAACCGTACACAATGTTCAAGAGCACACATGGGCGAACGAAAAAATAAAGAAGTCTGAAAAGATGCAGGTGACAGTTTGGCAGTCCATTTACGACCAGTTTTGGCTTCCACGGACGAGGTAAATTCTCATGGCAAACATTCCATTATGTGGTCGGACTGCGGGCAATTATTTAGCCTCTTACGAGATACTAATATGAATACTTTTGCTCAGTTACTATGTAACCCTATGCACACTTTGGGTGCAACACTTGCCTGTTGTTTTCTATTGTCACCCGAAATGCCCATCTACCACATGACAACCTTAGAAAGGACTTATCCATTGTTTTGGAAAGTGAAGATGGTATGTAAATTTGTTCTTTCTCCTTTCTTGGCTACACCGATGATAACCCCAAAGTTCCATGTTCATACTCATGCCAATCCATGAGAAATCAAGACAAATCAACGGTCACAATGCCATTTTGAGGATGGCACAAAGCATGCACACAGGTTTGAGTGATGGAGATGGGTTTATCCTGCCTTCTTGGTACAATATGTGAGGTCCATTTACACACATGTCTATGAAATCTGTGGGTTATGGCAGCTCGCCTATCAACGTACATGGGGATGTTGAATTTGTATTCTATGGGATACATCTGAACCAACAAAACCCTACAACACTTGTGCTGGTGCACAATTGCAATGCTTGGATTTGAATGCCATTACATGATGCGAATTCAAATTAGCGAACACCTCCACCACTGGTCAAGATGCTGCCAAATTATTGTTTGGTGGAACTCCATGGAAATTGAATGAGAGCTACCAAGAAGATTAGGAAGGTGGTGATTACACCTCCTTTTTTGTGAAATATGGACAAGCTCCTATTTTGGCTGATCATGGAAAGAGGGAGTGAGGAGCGGACGATGTCACTCAAGCTAGCTCCCTCTTCGGTTTTTCTGTTTTTTCATTTTTATGTTCTAGCTCAACTGTGTTGTACACTATCGCTCCAACTACAAATATAGTGAGCTATGTATCCCTGGGTTTGCACATAATCTCCACCAAAGTTTGATGAATGAATTTACAGATATTATTGTAGTGTTTTTCCCTTTTGTGTTACTTTTGGGATAGTCATCATTGATGGCTATGTGCAGGGAGACTCAGGTTTCTTGAGTCTCCAGTGACCAAGCTTTGTTTTCACCCCATCCCCTTTTTTGCATCTTGAACAAGGGGATTGTACCACAAACTCATGAGTTTGAATGAGTTTTTCACTTGTAGCTTGAGTTCCTATACAGTCAAACTTTGACTTAATTCTGATGTGAAGGCGCAAAATGTTCACGTGAAAGAAAAAACTCAAAAAAATTTGTACACAAAATTTTCCTCGATTATACCTTTTTCAAGGGATTATTAAGAAACAAGAGCAGAGAGGATGTGGCGGTAACCAGCCTCCACCCACCATTCTTTACAGAGGGATAGCTGATCACTCATAGTGGCCCTCTCAAATTCAACCACATCTCTCTCTCTCTATCTCTCTCTCTCTCTCTCTCTCTCTCTCTCTCCCTCTCTCTCTATCTCTCTCTCTCTCTCTCTC